>JXSR01S039213.1:113968-124729 GCA_000969725.1 Ophiothrix spiculata | reverse complement strand
ATAGAATTAGCAAGGCGCACCGCTGAACAAGCTTGCAGATGAATGTTATAATTTAATAGAAAAATTTATTAGGCTATCCTTATAAGTCCGGTCCATTATGGATATTGAAAGTGAGCAGTTTGTGGTACCAACCAGTTAGAATTGCCCATGTAAAGTAACTACACTGTATTATAGTATTAGAATTTGCCGATAAGTAACTACAGTGTAGTATTTGTACCAAAAGGGTTAAAGAAACTAAATGACATACATTGACTAACGCTGATAAATATTTATAAGTGATTCAATTGAATTTAAAGAAGACTACATTTTGTAGCATACATCATTTACAAGTTAAACCTGTCCTGCTTTGCCCAAGCATTCATGTTGTCAAGTGTTATTCTTAGCCCCGGAGGGTCCTCAAAAAAAGGTTTGTGTGGGTATGTGCCTGCCGGACTCAGGAAAACAGGTCATCTCTATTCCTATATTTGGCTCAAAAACCCAAAGCTTAATTTTCAGTATAATCAAAAAGCACCCAGTTATTCTCTAATTTGATGGGTTTTTTTGCAAATTTTTCCAAAATACACACAATTTTAGGCACATTTAGCACTTTATTTTAGACAAAATGGGAACAGCTCACTAGTTCAAAAGCCGGGTCCGGAAGGTCACTAGTCTGACTGTTTTTAGAATTTGATTTGACAAGCCTTTTTCATATTTGGACTAGAGATCCTCCGGACTAGCGAGCTGGTTTTTTTTGACTAGCGAGCCTTTTCAAGGTTATGTATTCCCCATTGAATAAAGTGTTTGAACTAGCCAGCCTTCGGACTAGCGAGCTTTCGGACTGGCGAACTGTTGTACTAGCGAGCCATTGGACTGGCGAATGGACCTGGACAAAACAACCCCAAAAGGTTGGGTCATATACGTTACCATGTCAATTGAAGGACCCTCCCTGGGTTCTTTAAGCCTTGTGCTTCTGCAAGCATCTTGTGTCCAAGACACTTGGAAATCAATTTGACCCTAAGTAAGATGTGTGGGGATGTTATTTTAAGGCTCAAAGGTGAACCAATATGTCTTTGTACATTTTGTAACATGTACATACATTATAATTTAAGTTAAACCTGCCCGTTTTACTCAAGGATTCATGTCATCAAGTGTTTATTCTTAGCCATGTGCATATAAACTCTGCAAACATCTTATGTTCAAGAATCTGTTAGGTGATGGAAATCAACTTGACCTAAGATAGACCAGGAAGGGGGGATGTCATTATACAAGGCTCAAAAACAGGGTCAACTCAAAAAGTTGACTGTTTTTCTTCTTAGTAAGTCCAGGCATTCATTATTTTTAGCCATTTGCTACTAAAGACAAAGCCTACAAACATCTTGTGCTCAAGATTCTAGTACAAGTAAAGAGAATCAACTTGACCTGAGGTATGTCAGTTTAAGAGGGAACAATTTACAATTTTTGTTAGGGCACCAAGGCTCTAAAAGAATACTCTCAATAAATGTATTTAATCATGTGACCAGGACCTTGGTAGCCTTGCCAAAATTCAGGCCACGGTAAAGGAAAATGGTGAAAAGTGTAAAGTAGGTCATTTGTAAATACACTACACATTTTTTTTTGAGGAGAGCAAAAGGGCAAACTTGCCCCAGTCCAACATTTTTCCCCGGATCAAGTTGAATCCCTCTGATGTGAGGGCGATTTTATTTGAGGAAGTTGCCCTCAGTTTTTATGTCATTAAAAAGTCTGCCAGTAGTTATTAACGTCTATTTTTTTTTTGAAATTGCTTCTGGTCCTTCCACAGGTGACCCTGATTTAGGTCAAACCCTGTGAACCAGGAGGGGGGGTTAATTTTTTTTAGAAAGTTGTCCCTGGATCGGGCCCTGGATCTCATTTCATTGCTTCATGTAATACTAATAGACTCACCAGGTATACACTGTATGCAGTGCCCTTAGAAGGAGCATTTGCACAGGGGACCAACGGCTTAGAGTCCATAAATAGGTTAAATTTTTTCAGTACGTTATGCCAGCATTTTATTCCATGATTGTAGAAATTTGCAACAAAGATATTGTGAGTGGCTAGGTTGCATCTTGCTGATGAAAAATTCCCTTCAATTATTTGGTTGTGCCTGTGGATATTTCCTTTATTGGTTACCTGCAATTTATGAAAGAATGCACTGCATGCTGCTGTTTGTCATTATAATTATGATGGGATCGAAATAATACTGGGATGTATCAAGATAAAAGACAAGGCTTTTGTGTATTGCCCATTTTCATTTTATTGGCTGGTGGTTCAGGGGCAGAAGGTCATAATTTTTCCTGTTGTTGTTTTTCGGGAGGGGGGGGGGGCACACATATCAAGGTGACATTGAGTTCCTCCCAGCACCGTAGGGTTGATTTGGCGAAATGAGCAATCCCCAAATAAGATGTCTTCATATCTAACAAATCCAGGGTCTTTCAGTGAAAGTGTAGTAAAACATAGGTCTTTCTCTCTTTCTTCAGCTATTGTAAATGCAGTTGTTGTTTTTGTCTACAGGTGTAGGTTAAAAATGATTTCAAATTTCACATGAACAGCAGCATGATAAGTTGTTGTTTTTCTTTGCCAATCATCACCATGTCATTTTGATCATTGTTTAATTTATGTGGTTTCAAAGTAATATTTCATTTTCAGAAGTCGGCATTATACACAAATCTAAATTGCGTGCCATTGAATTCACACATATCTCGTCACATACAGGACGAACGCGTCGGGCCCTGGATCTCATTTCATTGCTTCATGTAATACTAATAGACTCACCAGGTATACACTGTATGCAGTGCCCTTAGAAGGAGCATTTGCACAGGGGACCAACGGCTTAGAGTCCATAAATAGGTTAAATTTTTTGCAACAAAGATATTGTGAGTGGCTAGGTTGCATCTTGCTGATGAAAAATTCCCTTCAATTATTTGGTTGTGCCTGTGGATATTTCCTTTATTGGTTACCTGCAATTTATGAAAGAATGCACTGCATGCTGCTGTTTGTCATTATAATTATGATGGGATCGAAATAATACTGGGATGTATCAAGATAAAAGAAAAGGCTTTTGTGTATTTCCCATTTTATTGGCTGGTGGTTCAGGGCCAGAAGGTCATAATTTTTCCTGTTGTTGTTTTTCGGAAGAGGGGGGGGGGGACACTCATATCAAGGTGACGAACAAGTTCCTCCCAGCACCTTAGCCATAGGGTTGATTTGGCAAAATGAGCAATCCCCAAATAAGAGGTCTTCAGATCAAACAAATCCAGGGTCTTTCAGAGAAAGTGTAGTAAAACATAGGTCATTCTCTCTGTCTTTCTTCAGCTATTGTGACTAGTCAAAAGTTTGGGCCTAATTTTGGAAGTGGTGGGTCTTTTGATGACAACAGAAACTGAGGACCCAATCGGACAATATGATCTTTGAGGGACACAAGTTGTAAGAAGTATGGTTGCAAGGGTGACAACCCATAAAACACTGGTCATTGGGTGAGGGCAAGCTTTAAAAATTATGGGATCTTTTTGCTGGCACAGGTGAGCAGTTCATGTTTCTGAGTGCCAGGGCCGACGATGCCATTTTACTTGGTAGTACTAGTATTCTGGTATCTCCCCTTTCTATCTCTCCTATATTTATGTGTACAGTAGCCCATATCTATATTTTTAGGGGTGTGTAGTCCTGATTTCTGAACCAAGGGGCTTTGTAAAATTGTAAATGCGTTTTTTTTTTCTACAGGTGTAGGCTAAAAATTATTTCAAATTTCACATGAACAGCAGCATGATAAGTGGGTTTTTTTACAAATATTTTGTGACGTTTGTGACCAAAATAAAGGAACATTTCGGTTTTTATTGTTTACTGGTTGGTCCAAGAAGTTGTTAACATAGTCTATTCAATCATACCTTTAAAAAATTAAGATCTTTGCATTCTTGGAGAAGTTTGAGGTTTCTCATGATGTCAGCGCTATAAAATTCCCCATTTGTAAGGATTTATTTAAATCCAATTTCTCACTCGCCAATCCTCAAATGTCACTGCAAATAGATGCCTTAACCAGATTTAATACCATTGATCATAGGCGCCATATGGCTACAGAGTTTTTTGCTCTGTAGCCAGGCGCACCTACACTCCCTAACCCACAAAATATTCCTACTCACTATAGTATACCTAAACCCCAAAATCATTGCATATCTTGATTTATGCCATGTTTTGTGTGATAAATATGCTATGTGTTTGATATGATATGTGTAAAATAATGAAGTCAGCTGCTGTAACTAATTGTGGTGAATGATGTATTGAAACAGGGAAAGCCCTTGGGTGTTGAAATCCCAATAGTCTATCAGAAGTGAGAAATTGATGACTTTCATATTGTGTTTTAATCAAGAGATAACTCCCACTATTGGCAAGCTCATTTATGACTTTCATGCGGAACCTAGTTAATACTAGTTACTCCTTGTGTAATGATGTTAGGTTAGAATCGGGTTGGGGTTAGAATTCTGTGCAATATTGCTTTTAAGGATTGCCCTAGTTTGCTATCACAACAAAAAATAGTGCCAAAAGAATTTCGCTTATTTGCAGGCAACACTCTTGAAATTTTGTGATGATTTTAGCTTGATTGATAAATTAAGTGTTAAGGCAGTTTGGGAGAATGTAGTTTTAGATTACTCTGGTAGTCGATCAAATATCTAGTACCCAGATGGTTTGACCAGTATAGGATTCGAGAGAATCAACCAGCTGAATGAAAAGGACAAAATATAATATTATCTACTGCAGACAGCATTGTTGAGGCTGTCTTTTGACTAATTTGCATGTACATAAACCATCAGCTCTTTCTACTTTGTTTATTTATTTTAGGCATTAAGGCATTCTGACATCTTAAACTAAAAATTGTCAGCTATGTCTGGACTTTGTTCAATAACCTTAACCCTTATCCTCCGAAGGGGGGGGGGGGGTTGCAACCCGTAAAGGTTTTTCCCCGCTTCATAAAAATGCAAAAGCAACCGGCCCCAGGCATTTGGGTTATCTCCTTTACATCCTTTGCGGTCATTTTGATGAAAAAACTAGGGGGTACGACGTAAGGTGGGGTTAGGGTAGGCCGTCAAAGTTGGGGTGTAGGGGGTGTGGTGAAATCCCGGAAATTTTAAGTCGCCATTTTGAAAAAGTTATGCACGATATAAGACTCAAAGACATTTTAGAATCATCATTTCCCTTCTTAAATAGCAAATAACCGGACGAAAATCCGTTATTTAGAACTTTTACAGCAACATTTTGATTTTGGTGGCCAGTTTTGCCATAATGCAATTTTGCCTGATTTTCCAATCCGAAAGTACTTCAAGTCATAATTACGTAACGCCTTGGACGATTTTGATGATCTTTGTATCGTTGGATAGGGGAGGATCATACCTACCTATTAAAATAAATAATATTAGGGGGGTTGCAACAACCCCCCCCCCCCTCCCCTTCGGAGGACGTGTTACAAAAATAGCTTAGGAGGATAAGGGTTAACTATCTAAGTCCGAATACATCATATAAAAATTGCCCATTTCCTCTGGGATTCAAACCCAGACCTCTCACACAAGTCTTGCATCCCAATCCAATGTCCAGCTATGGCAAGCCACCGAGTATGACCTGCCATGGCAGCACATTCGTGCCCATCTGTATCCCCCGTCTATGACGTATTTGGACTTAGGCGAATTTCTGGATTTTGTTGGACTGAGGTTGGTTAGGGTTAATTTAGAAGAATGTATTATTTTCAACAACATAACCCACAAATACTACCCCAATATGTTTACCATTATTAGAAGTCAGGAGAATGAACCAACTGGAGGAATAAGGAAAGATGTATTGCTATCTACTGTAGAAAGCATGAGCATATGGCATAAGGATTGTGTCGTCTTTCTAATACATTATGAATAATAAATTTAATTAAGTTCTATACTAAATATAGTTCTAACAAAATGATGAAATAGTCACAAAAGCTTTTCTTGAATTGATATAAAATTTAAAAGATAAAAAGGGGAAGAAAGTAGTAAAAGAGAAAAAGGGAAAAAAAGTCAAATTATAATTCAAGTAAATTGAACAAAGAAACACTTTTAAGTATTTGGTATTATAGTCAAATAAAGCTGATGGTTCAATGCCAGCCATATGGTGCAAAATTTATCCCAAGTATTATTAAAAGGACAAGCCTAGATTCCACTCGGAATTACAAACTCATGGAAAAGCTTTAAAAACAAAAATTCTACACAGAATGGCTTGAATTGAGAGAAAATTAATTTTTGATATAAGATGTCGTTCTCCTGGTCAGTTGTGTGATTAATGTCTGTAAGTGACATAGGACATGATGTTGTCTTAAATCATCTTGTTAAGGCTTTCGCCATGGAAACTCAACTTGGTACTTGGTACCAAGTAGCTAAAGGAAGCTTATCTTTCAAAGGGCTACAAGATGGTTTTAAATTCAATTTTTGAATGCAGGAGGAAGACCGGAGTACCTGAAGAAAGACCTGTGGAAGCAAACATGGACTGAAAACCAAATGCACATAAAGCACCAGGCGCGGGACTTGAACCCAGGACCTCATTGGTGCAAGGCGAGGGAACTACCGCTTCACCAACCCGCTGCCCTTGAGACCTTCGGGTAATCAGGGCGCGGTATAAATAACATCCATTATTAAAACTAGAAACACTGTTTTCATACCAAGTAGAAAAGTAGTGGGAAGAATCCAGGCCAGTCCCTTTAATTTGTTGTTTAGCCTTTATATGATCGTACCACTTTCATACTGTAGGGATGTAATTGTAAATAAGGATTCCTGCATTTTTATGGTGTCCTCCATCCTCCCTTATGGTAAATTGCTCTGATTGGATTAGAATATATGTACATTAGCCTTTCTTCCATATGGTGGAAAAATTATATAATCCAGCGTAAAGCGCCCACAGCATTAATAAATTAGCGGCTCTGTTCCCTGATTTTGAAATAAAGGATTAACCCTTTATACCAGTTAATTCTCTTTTATAGTGGTGACTTTTAGATGACCTATATTAAGGGAGGAAAATATGCGTCTATTTTGGTTTTGATGGATGATGAAGAAGAGAGATGCTTGATAAAAAAATCAGTTTGGTTAATTTTTCATTTTGCTTATAAGTCATTTGAAATGTCCTTTTCTTGTTTAAGTATTTTAATACATTTTTAAAAGTATTCCATTTTAGTTATCTATAATAATTGTGAGTATATTTATGAAAGTCACAATAAGTTAGGCCAAGTAAAAAATAAAACATGTTTCTCGTCCGTGTTTTTGAAAAAAAGGAGGAAGAGGTACTTTTTATTTTTTATTTCAATGCCAATGCAAAATCGCCCATTAATGGCCAATTCTCACCCAACGTATCGATACCAGATGTTTCATTGGAAGAGGAGGAGGCCCTTTTTATTTTTGAGTTTTGAACATACTGGATGGTTGATTAAAACAAAATATGCTTTAAAATGCTTATTGAACAGAAGCAAATCTATTGCACAGACTTAAACTTTTCAACACTTTTTACAAATAAGTTATGCATGAAATACAAAAAATAAAAATTGTTTATCAAAATCCTTAAAAAACGATGCGGGAGGGGACGAGAAACATGTTTATTTTTTACTCGGCCTTATGAAAAGATTCAATTATGTTCATAATTCAGTGCATTTCATTTCATTATAAAGAACTGGGCCTGCAGCTTCCCATAACTTGGGTGAGACTTGTTACATGATGGACTAAATTATCTGGTAACAATTTTTAGGTACTTTGGTCTAAATATATTGTTGCAGCTTCCCATATTCTGGGTGGGACACATGTTACTAGTTTGCAAAACAAACCTGATGATAACAAATTTAGGTAAATGAGGAACCATAGAACCAAGAGAAAAAAACAATGGAAGTGAGGATTGGGAATAAAACCAAATTTTTTTTTGGTCAAAAGGGTAGGAAATACCACTGCTACTTGCCCAATGATTTGTCAAAGAAAACATGTTCAGTATGTGTTAATTAATGAATTTAAACTGATACTCAAAGCAAAAATATTGGTCACCTTTGAGAGCTTTCGGAATGTAACACTATTCCTTGTTCACTTGTGTGATGGACTGGTGACTAGCTATAAATAACTCTGCTGAAAGGTTCAAGGAGAGTTGTCATGAGAGTGATTTGAGGTCATACCATTAGATATTAGCTGATTTTAGCAGTTTGAGATGAGCTAAATATTGCTCTCCTAAGAGACTGCTTAGGCGAGCATAGGAGAGCAATCGCTCTAGCTCGCCTTAAAAATGAAGGCCTGGAAATGCTGCTAGTTATTGATCAGAATGTTCAGTATGTATTTAGTGATGTTATTGGAAATGGTTTAACATAAATGATGATCATTCTGTGACAAACAAACCAAAAATGACACAATACTCTCAAAAATCTCTGATGTGATGGACGTTTTGGCAATCCTCCCTCGGTATCCCGCCTTTCACTCACCTTTTGTCTAATATCAAACAGCTCCTAGGTCAAACATGTCATGTAAACCTGGCACTCTGTCATCTTTGGTGTCAGGAATTTAATTAAATTTCGGTATGGAATCTTGGTTTGTTTTCATTCACCTTCTGGAGTTCCCTCCTCGAGGCATCGTGCAGATGAAAATGATGGTTGCATTATGCATATCATGAAACTGGAGTTATGCTTCTAAAATAAGATGACAACATTTTGAACCAAAGTAATTTGCAACATTGCACATCATATTCGTGTCTGTTGTTGATAGAAATTTAAGTTGTTTTTTATGTTATAATATTTTTCTGATAGATGCATGTCAGGGCTGAAACCTGGAAGCTGAGGATGTATAAATTAAGTATCTCTGATCATGTTTTTAAAATATAGTTAGAGCTAAATATGGCTTTTTCATAACTTCTGATTTAAAAAAATGACATGTACGATAGGCCCTAATGTTTCTTAACATTTCGACAGTTGCCGTGTTTTGTTAAAAACCTAATCCCTAACTCTTAACTTTTCCAGGAGGCCTAACTTACATTATTGGAATGTTTAGGTGGCTCTATAGAAGAAAATCTGAACCCCCATGCATACCTGTCAACATTTTGAGGATGTCCGCCATTTTGTGGGGCAAATGACGTCAGCATAGATCGGTATATTACAGGTTCCATGCTTTTTTAGTTTAGTTTCTAAATGCAAATTAATTTTACCAATTTATTGCCACACTCCTCCATTCACTTTAGTTATCTGCAAATCACTTTAAAAAATAAGTCCCTTTTAACATACAATGAAACGTAAGTGCTTGATCTATAAATTTGTTTAATTCCATCAAGACCACTTTGGAGAAGAAGATAAAGTTGGATGAGGTAGATAGAGCACAATGGGATAATTATGCATTCATTTCCCGCAAGTTATTACTCAAGGGTAAAAATCAAATAAATGTCATGTTTGTTTTTGCTTCGTCTAATTAAGTAAGGTTGGCTAATTAGAGATAGGAGGTGATGCTTTTAGTTAATTGGGAAGCACTGAGTGTGTGGATAAAGATGGAGTCATTGTTTGTTCTTCAGTAGACAGCAGTTAATAACAAGATTTGTTTGCTGATTTTTTTCTTCAGATAGAGCTTGATTTATATTTTAGAACTTAAAATATTTGATGGGGCTTGGATTGTGTGTAATATTTTAACTCCATAAATTTACATTAAAAGCACTGGTATCTAGTTCATTTATACAGTTTTTACATACTGAGGATGTTTCATTGGTTTTCCATCTTTTTAAAAGGCTAGATGCTATTTGTACCCAGGCCGTTAACTTGGGAAAATATTAGTGAGGTTAAAATTTATGTGAAATGTAAAGAAAACTAAACTTTTCATACACATTACTCATTTTTCATATTGATTTATACTGATTTCCTAACTTATGAATGGTACTGAGGTAATTAGACTTTAGATAATATGAGTACTGTACTGTGGAAATTAGATTGCCGGGTGATCCCCTCTACCACTGGCTGGCGCTTCTACAATTCTGCAGTCAAAAATAGCACTATTTGGGCCAAATTATAGTTTTTTTGAGCTACCAAATATTTTGTGTAACAAGTCTTTGTTATCTTATAATCTAGTAATATAATTCCAATGCATCTTCTAATCAATAACAGATAATTGGTGTTCAAATCACCAAACATTCTCACCTAATTTGTTTGGTGAAAATGTTTGGTGATTTATAGCACCTACTATCCGTTATTAATTAGTAGATGCATTGAAATTATATAATTTATATTACTAGATTATAATATAACAAAGACTTGTTACACAAAATATTTGGTAGCTCAAAAAGGACTATAATTTGGGCCTTTCTCTTGGAAAGTCATGTTGATAGCAGTTTACAATACAATATTCTCACACCACACTCAATGCTAGAAAAATTAAAAAATAACACCTTTAAGGCCACAGTCCCGAAATGGGTGCCATTTTTGCCAACGGCATCTTTACTGCAACTTTTTACCTACTTACACATCAGAATTAAAAAAAAAATTGTGTACATATGTAATAGAGTCTCTAGTTTATACATGAGCCTTTAGTAGTGATTTCACGTCCATTATCAAGGTCAAAATTATGTCAATAAACTACTTTGAAAAATTTACACCTTTTTCGCCAAAACCTTAAAATTTTATGATGTTCGAATGATTCGTCTGTTTTCAAATTTTGACAGATTGTAGGCTTGATACTTTTTATTGAATTACAAATAATATTTTATAAATGTGTTGTGTTGATTTTGAATGATAATGTAACAAACCCGCGTTGTTTTGCCCGA
>JXSR01S039213.1:85486-99935 GCA_000969725.1 Ophiothrix spiculata | reverse complement strand
GGAAAAAATCTAAATTTGGAATACAAGTTTTTTTCATCATTCTCCACATTCTGTGAAATTTTGAACACATTCTGTGCAGGACACCGTAGCCGTTAGAGCTACCTTAAGTAATCATGAACTTGAGTTGAGTGAACTTGCCTTAAATTTGATCGGAACAGTTAGTTCTTTTATTTGAATTATTTTCATTAAGTTAGCAAAAATGATTGAAATCATCATGTTGACCAGAGTGGGAAAATATGATGCGACGACATGAATGGACATGTTTACAGGTGATCATGGAATCGGTAGATTTTTGACCAAAAATGTTTTTCCAAGTTGGGCACGTGATGCAGAAGGGTAGTTGTTTTTGGTAGTGCATCATGATGTGGGAGAGGTGGAATCTTTTTCCCTGCATTAACCCTAACACTTCCACTTCTTCATTTAAAAATCTCCTCAAAAATTTGCTGGTCAAAAATCATGGTTTTTCACCTGGATTCGAACCCGGGACCTCCAGCTTCCCGATCCAATTATCACTATGTGAAGCCACTGAGCAGGCGCTGCCATGGCAGCGTTTTCGTGATCATAGCTAACTCCGGTCTGACGTATTTGGACTTAGGCGAATTTCTTAACTTTGTGGAATGGGATATTGTGAGAGTCAAGGTTAGCAACACAACTTGAAAAGGATGTGCATCTTTGATTGTTGTTTACATTGTTTACTTCCATACAAAATATAACAACACTTTTGGTCAGTACCAAAAGAGAATTCTTGCTTATGCTTTGGTCACATAACCACCGATCACCAATTGAAAGGAGGCCACAATGCCGCAACATCGGTATGAAATTGGTATGACACCAGTGAATGCTAAACGTTGCCCGGTCGGTCGCTGGTTGTTATTGGACCATAACTGAAAACATCGTTTTCAAGCCCCAAGATTTTAGCTCCAAATTAAATTCTTGTCCACTCACTGTCCAGTGTCCGATCGGTGTCTGCTGAATTTCCACCCGGTATGACACTAAACATGTCGTAACCTTGCTGCAAGGTTATGTGACCAGGGTATTAGCAAATGGGAAAATAATACATGGTGCTTTTCTTAGTCAAGCTGGGTATATTTTAAGCTTAGATTAAAAAACTTTTGCGTTACAAGCGGTCACAGATGTCAAAAATAGTATAATTAGAGACCTAGTGTGGTCTTGCAGAACAGTATAGGATGGCTTCATTGACCTGAGCAATATTGGGGAGCTGTAAATCATGAATGTTACAATCTAGGTATAGATTGAGATAGCACCTGGCCATAATGTAGTACCACTTAAGAATCAAACTGATTATGATGATTTTCCTGATGGTAACGTAATACTAGCTAACAGAATTTTGACAATTTGTCCCAAAATTTTAAATGACCATGAACATCTTGATGGGATGGTAGTTTATACATAACATGAATGGACTTGTTTACGTTTATAGGTGTTCATAAGTTGATTGAACTTGATGTGGTAATTTTATCTTATATTTGAAATATAAGAAACATTTAAGGAGCAAAAAATGATGAGAGAACATTGCTTTGACCAGATACGAGGACACAGCTATAAAATTTGATGTGATAAGTTTACCTGGCATGAATGGACTTGTTTATGTTTATAGGTGTTCATAAGTTGATTGAACTTGATGTGGTAATTTTATCTTATATTTGAAATATAAGAAACATTTAAGGAGCAAAAAATGATGAAGAACATTGCGTTGACCAGATACAAGGACCATCACAGCTGTAAAATTTGATGTGATAAGTTTACCTGTACATGAACGGACTTGTTTATTATTGGTGTGCATGAAGATGAGTTGAGTTGACTGAACTTGACTCAAAAGAGAGAATGTTTGGGGGCATTTGGTTCTGATGGGTAATTGATGTTCGGTGTAAATGGGATCCATCGACCTCTCGCTGTCATCATGTATTCTAAGCACCGGTATCAACAAGGCTTGAGATGCTTTTAAAATATATAAAACTGGAAGTCTTGACTATTAGAGATGAAGCTGGAAGGTTTTCATGTAATGTCATTGGAATCAATGGATTGGAATTGTACATTTTGTTAGAGACTTGGGTTTAAGATGTAGAAACGGTTCTGGCATGGTTTGATAAGCTTTTTTTTTTTTCCTTTTTTTTTTTGCTGATGGTGCATTTGTAATTTACAAATGAATGAAACATGTACAAACATTTAGTATTCATTTTGGTTGACTGTTTGCTTAAAATGATTGCAGCCACTACGCACAACTGAATCTTTGAACCCAGAATTGATTTTCCTATGTCACACATCATGAAAAAAGGTACGAATAAGGTACTAATAACGTACACTGGTTTGGTCATTGCAATGCAGCGATTACCAAACCTGTGTATAGTACATTTTTCGTATGTTTCATGATATGTGACCAGAGCCCTAAATACCTGTAATGAAGATGGTTGCCAATTTTTTTCCCAAATTGAGGTTTTTAATCACCAATAATGCATCAGAATATCAGGTATGAAACTTGGCTTACTATTGGCCAGGACCCAAATGGACCAGGGTTAACCCAAATGGCTGGTGACCACAGTGCAATGTTAGTATATTTTTGGTAATCTTCAAATCAAAGGAGGAGGCATTAAGTTGACAATAATTTACACTCAATGGACCCAAGTAGGCCTATTTTTGATTTGGATTCCTTTGAATAGGGCCTAATACATAGTAAGACAACAATTTTGGTAGTCCAAATTTTGTCCACTCTTTTCCCAAATCTTTTGGCCATGTTACAATAACAACCAGGTATATATTACAGGTATTCAGACAGTTGCTAAGACTATACTAGATCAGTGAAGTAAACAAACCCAGACAGGTATGCATAGATCTTTGAAACAAATCTCGGCAGTCAGCATGAGTTTTGCGATAAACATCTCACATTTGAACAGCTTGAAGCCATGTCCATAATGTTAATCCATATCTTCTCTAGATACCATCATACATCAATTTTGAGCGGTACAATTTGCATGCTCGGAGCACCAAACTGTCATCGCAAACTTTGTTTCGCATGTATTTGTTTTACAAGTAGGAAACATGAGAAAAATGCATCATCGCCGAACATCGCTAAAATAAATTGTACTTGCGTGTTTTGAATGCAAATGAAGATTTTACCCATCTTGTAAAATGGAAATCTACAATAGAATTTACTTTTCTTAAACCAGTAACCCTAAAGTTTTGCCAGAACAAGTGTACTTTAGGTCACATCCAGCATTTTAGGGTTAGGGTTTAGGGTTAGTGTTAGGGTTAGGTTTAATTTGGGGTTAGGGTGTAGGGTTAGGGTTAGTTTTAGGGTTAGGGTATAGTTTTTGATGGGACCTAAAGTATACTTTTTCCTTTTTGCCTGATTTTTAGAGCTGACCTGGGAATGCTAGGTGTAGTGGGAGATTTTCAAGCCTTTTATCAAGTAAACTAAAAAGATCTGGGGGCAATTTTCGCCAAAAAAAAATCCTAGGATCACAGGATTTGACCTAAACCAGGGGCAATTAGTGAAGGTCCAAGAGCTATTTTCTAAAAACTTAAGTAAGAGATGGCAATTTCTACTGGCAAACGTTTTAATGACTTATGAACCAGGGGGGGGGGGGGGCAACTTCTTCAAATAAATTGCCCCTGGATCACATGAATTTGACCTGATCTGGGGCAATTGTTTAAGGGCTGGGGGAAAATTTGCCCTTTTGCTCCCCTTAAAATCCTAGGAGATTTTTACATGGCATAAGCCTACATATAACATATTTGATTTTTTGTGCACTTTTAAACAGATTTTGGTATACCAATCAATGGGATGTCATCAAAGTCTCTAAATTGCTCATGATCTTTTCATTGTAAAATATGTGTTCCTGCCAGATGTAGAGATTATGCATATCAAATTTGTGTACTTTTCTAGTGGTCAGAAATGATATATAAATTGACGGGTGGATAATTAACACAAGTGACAGGCTTGTCCATATTCAAAATTTGTTGATTTAGAAAGTTATCTGCTAGTCCTGGAAATCAGAGTCTCCATCATACCTGTGAAGACAATGGTCAAAATAGAAAACAAATGAGACAATTTATAAAAATGGGCTGAAATGAAAAACACACAAAAAATGCATGCACAGGCAAAAATTTACTTGCATAAAGCAAATTTTAAAGTTTTACATGCATTTGTGCATGTGAAACCCCTTATTTCGAACACTGGTTACATACATTTATCTTTAACTCAGATGGATGCTTATAAAATCCTTGACTGTTAAAATGGGAAGCATCAATATACCCAATAGTCTATGACACATCATGATCTTGTTTAAAAACCAATACTATTGAATTTTATCTGGCAGTGAAAAACCAACATATTGGATTTTTAATTGACGAATTATGGCACAAATGTAAACAAACCGTTCATTTAAGTTTACCAGTGATGAGTTGATTGTTAGGCGGTGGCTTTTATAGTAAACGGCACTTTGATTGAAATTGATCGTTGTGGAAATTTAAATTTGGGGATTACTAACGTATCAAATAACAGTGTGTCAGGTGGTGCTTGTGGTCAAATTGCTGCCTTTTTGATGAATTATAGATCAATTCCAGATTAATTTCTTGAGGACGAAATGTAACATTACATCCATACTGAATTGAATTTGCTGGAATTCAGTAAATTGATAAGCCCATGATATACTAGCAAGATGCACCTAGCGTCTAGCTAGTCGCTAACGAAGACGCTAAGGTTTGAATTATTTTAACTTGCTAGCGTCTAGTTAGCGTCTTCGAAACAGCTAAAATCAAACCACACGCTAGCTGCGTCTTGCTAGTATATCATGGGCTATTATAGGTGTGCTCTTTGCTTTTGAAATGTATTTTGTTGACAAATCTCCTATCACATTTAATTTTCCAATATGATTTCATTTTTTTTTTCATTCCTGTACTAATTTGGGGTCATTGCTTCTAAATTATGCAACTAAAGACACTCCTCATACTTATGTGGGAGTATAAAAAAACTTTTTTTTCCCGTTCATATCATTTTAGTCTCTTCAAAAGCAATTGATATTTCGCTATGGGATTTAACATTGAGACCTGGGATGAAGCTTCGCAATTCCTTACATTTTCAAGCTGTGGATCATGACCTTAGAAAAGACATTGGATACTGGATATATAAGCTTATTGAGCTGTTTTCTTAAAATCAGCATTTAAAATGTATAGGTGTCGCTATAGTGGGCAGTGGCAGGAGGTGGCACCCGTCACTCTGATTTAGATGCCACAAGGAGCAATTTAAGCTCTAGCACCCAGCACTGATGTGTCAGAAATGTCAAAATCATTCAAATGTTCAGGCAATTTAGGCTTTTTTAATTTCACTAAAAATTCCTACAAATACCACCCGGCACCAACAATTTTCCGGCAACAACCCCTAGTGGCATCCTTTACTATTTTTAAAAGACATTTGCATTTCAATCTGCATAAAATCTATTGATGTGTATATTGGTATCATAATTGAGTTGTATTGAGTTTTTAATTGACATATTATTCCTCAAATAGAAACAAACCAACGCCGCTTTGTAAAGTCTGCAAGCGGAAACTGATGGAAATCTGAAATCTGATTTCCTGTGTCAAATTACGGTGTTGAAATGAACTCTGTTTGTCAATTAACCGCATAATAACGCTGATCCCTATAATGATCTTGACATCAATCAGAAACGTGATATTGCCCGATTGCTATCTATCGCTCGTTTTTCAAATGTCCAATTCTCTGTGCACTGCAGCAGTGTCGTGAACTTTAATGGAGGAGGTAGCTAATGTGAGATCTGTGAGCGAGCATGCTAATCTTGTGTATTTGAAATGTCCATCAGTATGGCAGACTAGGGGTTTGAAGGGTTCCAATTACAAAATAAATAGATCGATGAGTAGTGAGATGTTGAATTACACCTTGTAGCCAAGTTATAGGTTTGAAGACGTTTTATATTTGTGACACATCAAGATGGACATGTCGGATAGAATTAAAACCAGGGGAATTGAAGTAATAATAGCTGGGATATTTTGGCTACATTACGAGGAAGTATTTTAAAATAATAGTTTAGATGAATTTTATATATTACATTTTTATTCTAATCTAAAGTAAACATCTGTTTTGCAAAATTCTAGTTAAGACAGGAAAAGTAAAGTTTATATTTTATAGGAATGTATATCCTGTTTAAAAAGTTTGACTTTCTTTTCCTGCTTTAACTGATGATGCTTTACTTCAGAATATTCTACTCTAGCGAACATTGTATGCATTTTTACAAGTTAATGCTAAATTAAGCATGGTTTACTTACTAAATGACTACTATGGTAAATTTTACATTTAAATTAATTTAACTAGAACATTCAGAACTAGAGCTTTGAAAATGACACTCGCTAGAGCAGTATCAAAAGCTCAACTTTCCAGTATAGATGCCTCTTAGGAAAAGAATAAATTTGGATCATTAGAACATTCAGTTAAAAAAATGACACATTGGAAATTACACCAACTGTGCAGTTTGTAAAATATGAAATGCGATTCACTTTCTTTGATGATAGTAGTGGTGTAATATCTATCACCCCATGGAGGAAGAACCATAGAGAATGTTATGCAAGACTCGAGTGCATCAGAAAAATGTTGTTATTAGATTTGGTTTCAGCGTATTAATTGCTGCTGCGATTTCTGGACTTCCTTTGGTGTTACTAAGTATCAGAGAGCAAAGTTCAATTGCTCATGGTATTTCTATTGGAATTTGTGAGCAAAGTTGTATGTTTTGAATATAACATCATCCCCAAGAATGCATTTATAACTCATTTTAGCATGGTTAGAATATGAACTTTGCCATGGAATGAGTACGGTGAATTACCGATACATGTAGGTTACGCTGTAAACTGCTGAGATGTTCCAGTAGTATTTAATCCCAGGGCACATAGTATGAATATGGAGGACTTACTACATGAATGTTTTACAACAAGAATTTAGCACACATTATATAGGGCATTATATGGCTTATCTTATCGTGCTTCCTTTATAAACTACCGCTGAGTGGAGTATATTGCGATTATGGTGCTTGTCAGTGAATTTGCTATCCGAGAAGGTACTATGTTCCTATTATAAACTGACTGTGGTATGGATACTTCACTTAATGAATGTTTTACAACGAGAATTGAGCATACATTTATATGATTTAACTTTGTAGTGCTTCCTTTATTCACTACCACTAGCTAAGAGTAGATTACGGTTTCGCTGGTCAGTGAATTTGCTGGAGGAGAATGTCATTGATCTGTAGCTATTATTAGCTAGCTGTAACCAACACAGTGGATAGAATGAATTCTATCATCAGTGTTGCAGTAAGTGTTGCGATATTGTATAGGGTGTAGTTTCAAATGAGTGGATGGTTTACTAACAATATAGCAGGATTAAGTCAGTAAGTATTTCCACATTGTATGGCAGTGTATCTCCTGAATTATTGGACATTGGAAGTGGTGGGTTGGAATCTGCTGATTGGGAGTGTAGTGTGACACTCAGGTGTCAAATTGGTACGAGCATTCTTCAAACCCGGGAAGGTAACAGGCTTGTGTGAAGTGTTTGCGCACAAAACATTTAACCAGCAATATCTTGAGAACTGTTCATTACTTACGTAATATTTTTCAGATTTATATTTTACATATATAGATCTAAATAACTCAACAGGAATTGCATTTACCGCATTTGACAATATATATGGCGTGCTAAACATACTGTATACTTTCTTCCGCACATTCAAAAACGGGGTTTAAATACATACACATTATACAATACTGCACATTTGTTGGAAAACTTATGACCTGAAAATGTTCTTTACAGTTACTTGGTGATAACAAGCACTGAACTAATAAACTATATAGGTACATAGCAAAAAGTGTGTGTGGAGTATTTGTATATGCTCAAGGAAATCTGCCATTTTTATGGTTATTGAAGATTGAATATAGAGAAAACATAGATTATTTATATCGGATACATTGGGCAGTAGGCACATATAAAAACATGATTTTTTTCAGAGTCTTTGTCGTTTGATACAATAATTACGGTTTTGCCTGTATTTAAGCGTGTGCAAACACTTTTGACCGGGAGTGTACATGGTTATTCTCACACCACAAAAATGACTATAATAGAGTCAACCCCAATCCTCAAACAAGGCCACTTTGTTTTTTAGCTAATGTGTTTGATCTTTCAAAAATAAGGTTTGAAAATATTAAAACACACAATTGTGACTGATTGTGATAGGTGTATTCTGATCGTATTATTTTGTTTTATATCTTGCAGGTAGTGAAGCGTAACTAATCAGTACACACCTGATAGCGTTGCCATGGGCAACCTGCTGAAGCTGTTAGCGAGGGAAGATGGCACTCCGAAATATGACATCTTCCTGGATTTTGAAAGTAAGTAATCTACAGATTTGTTCTATAAATCTCATAGATGTGCCAGTTTGGCATCATAATCTTCTTGTAGGAAAGAGAAACCTTATAAACTACAAGCTACTATCATTATTGTCGCTTGCCATCACATCATCATTCATCAGCTGCAGACCAGGTATTAACATGGTTCATCAGCAACCATGGCAATCTGCTGCTCTTGTACTGCTATTTCACATATTGTAATCGCTGTAATAATAATAATGATAATATGCGGCTTTTGTATAGCGCTTCTAAATTTGGTCCAAATTCTCTAAGTGCAGCTGCCTATTATTACGTTGCCGGCAGGAAATCGTCACAATCAGTTCGCTTCAAAGCAGTGCAACTCGGCAATTGTGCAACCGCAATCTGCATTTAGATTGTAATATTCCCCATAACAGCTCCCCAATATCGCTCGGGTCAACGAAGCAATTGAGATTAAATGTCTTTACCAAGGACATAACCTGTTGGCCGTAGCGGGGCTCAAACTCGCGACCTACTGATTCGGAGTCCTACGCTTTTCCACTAGACCACACAAGCTCTCCATTGAACATATGTGACCGTTTACCACAAACTCTCCGTAAAGTTGACATTTTTGATTTTTGAGATACAGAGCAAAATACAATAGAAAGCCAGATCATGCCAAAAGTCAGAATTCAAAGTGAGAATTCTCCAAAATGGAATCTAACTCATAACCTTATGAAAAAATATGAATTTGGTATCAAAATCTCAAAACATTTGAAGCAATCGGTCCATGCTCCTTTAATTCTCCAAAATGGAATCTAACTCATGGGTTATGAAAAAATATGAATTTGGTACCAAAATCTCAAAACATTTGAAGCAATCAGTCCTTGCTTCTTTCATTGCAATACCTTTCAATAAATATAACATTTTCCACAAAACCATATACATGATGAATATTTTATCAAATCTCAAATCTTGGATTTATCAACCCCGATTCTGTCAAAAATTATTCTATCTGTGATAAAATGGCAAACACTGTTTATGCAAGGGTATGCGCAACCATAGATTTTAGAAATCTGTGGTGCAACGGAATTTGTAACTTGTAGAGATTTATATAAAATTTGCAGCTGTCAGATTCGAGAGTTGTAAATTTGTAGAGAGAGATTTTTTCTGACACATTGAGGTTGAATGAAATAGGTCAAGTCACTTCAACTCAAGAGTGCACTAGATGCAAGTGTAAAAGACATGGTCGTGTTTAGTTGAAGTTGAAAATAAGTGTTTTAGATGCTACCCATCTTTATGCAGTACAAAGAAGGTCTTATTGTATAAATACTTGAATTTTGTGGATGCTTCTTAGCCTCTCTCAGAGGCCTTCGGGGCTTGGTCACTAGATATTTTTCTATCAACTGTTGAGTCCAAAGTGCGAGCGGAGCGAGCCGGACGCCGTAGGCGTCCGCTCTACGGCGTCCGCTGAGGCCTGATGCTTCTTTTATTAACTTACAATTGTCCAGGTTTTTACTGCTTTAGATAAGAAAATTGCAAATGCAAAAATATATAGAGGTGTCATTCAAAGTCTCTTGTATTCATTTGCTGTGTGTACCTATTGCAAGTGACTATATGCTACACTTAAGCTATATCAAGGTACCAGGTTCAAATCTTTGATGGGCCATGATTTTGTCACTGCCTGTTATTTTGATTTTGTCAGTGATAGCATAGTAAAACAAATAGTTTTGAAGAAAAATATTATTTTCTTAATGTAAAGCTTTCTCAAGATAAGTTTTTGCTTTCAAAGCTTACACTCGTTTGTGATGATCAATATTTGAGCTGTATTTAAATTTGATTATTGCAATTCCCCAATACAACTTTTTTGTGCTTCAGCAATTTATCAATAAATCTCGGATGTGTTGTTTGCATAGATTTTCAGTAGCTTCTGAACATCAATACACTGGATGCTTGAAGAAATTGTTCATATTCTTCTCAGATGTAGAACTATTTTACCCGGGGGGGGGGGGTTCTCAAGTTTGGTTTTGGTAGGGGTGTGCCGCTGGAAATTTGAAGTACCACCCATGCATATATCAATTTTCAAGAAAAAGAGACCTATCCATATACCAAATTCCCCAAATTTTGAGTCAAAAGTTATGCAAAAATTGAAATTTTTTCCGAAAATTTACTCTAATTTGGCGCAAATTTCTTGATTTTTGTTTGAAATTTAGAAAAAATCTAAAATTTGCACCAAAATGGCACAAATTTTCGCATTTTGAAAAGAAAAAGGACCCATTGGTATACAAGACCGCCTGATTTTGCTACCCAAGTTTGCGGCACATCCCCCTGATCACTTTTGTACTATTAGTACCCCCCCCCACCCGGGCTATTTTAAGGCAGAATCAATGCCTGGTATTGAGCCATATGGTATTTTTTTCACACTTATCAGTATTTACTTGTTATTACATATTTATCTGAGTGAATTCCTGGATGACATTCAATCAAAGTGTTTGTGTTTTTGAATGACGTGCGCTCCTGAGACAAATATTTGTCTCAGCAAAATGTCTTGGTGAGATAAAAGAGAAACTGTTTAAAAGCAATAGAAAGTGTATTACTAGTCATGTAGGATGCATTTGTAGAGATGATAAAAATAACTCTTCCAATATTTTAGGCATCAAACAAACTTATATCCACAATTTGCAATTTTGAAATCCATTAAAACCTGGAAATTGTTCAAATCGTAAGGTGTATTACTCTTCAAAAATAAAATATGCCAAGTCGATGTAAAGCATATAAAGAAGTAATAAAAGCATTTTATCTCCTTTTCCGCATTAATTGAAACCATCTCTTGCCAAATTAGTTATGACTGGAATCTTGTAATGCTGTTTATTAAGACTGAAAGCATCTTATGGTATTGCTAGGGATCCGAGGTATATTTCCCCATTTGGATGTTATCTACTGTTGACGTAAATATTGTCTTCATATCAATTATGATGCGTGCAGTAAATGCGGCCTCTTAAATTTGATTTACTTTTATGCTTAGGGTGGTTTTGTGTTGAGGTTAACTTGCGAGGAAAACTTGCAGGTATATTGCTAAGAAAATATTCTCATCTTGAGCTAGAGGTATACTATAATAGATAAAAAAAGAATTCTAAAATTGCCAATTAAGTTTAACTAAATTTACTCTCTTGGATTCTATTTTAGAAATTTGAAAGGTTGTTTTCTAAAAATGTTTCTTTGATAGATAAATTTGTAAGTAGGAAAATTTAGGGAAATTGTTATAAACTGAGCAAAATTTGTGATATTTTTTACTACCGATTGAAACTTTTATCACTAATAGGGAGAGTTTTAATACTCTTTTGAATACAAGCCAACATTTTCGTCTCATATTTTGGCAGTTCAAACACATTAGACAAACAGAAAATGTTCATATTAATAGATGGCATATGATATCACAAGTTCATAATTCTGTTGAAAGAAGGTTCTATTTTGATCAATGTCAGAGGTTTAAATAATTTAAGATCCTTGGTTCTCGATCAGGGGGGGGGGGCCACTCAAGTATAATGTTGCAGCAATAATATGACCAAGAAAAAGGTGAATTAGGGATGTTGCTTAGGATTGAAGGGTGAATCAAGTGACACCGTTTAGGGTATCAGATGTATACAGCCATTTCAAGAAATATGGTATTTTTTCAAACCTAAGTGTAAAAATGGTATCGGTAAAATACCGACTTAGGGTGTGAATTTCAGAAACAATCACCTTTTATGGGGATGTTTTGAAAAAAACTGTGGTCACGCTATGCCTTCAACATTATACTTGAGTGCCCCCCTGGGGGTTCTCACTGTCAGTGGTCCTTCTTGAGGAACTAGTCATATGTGATCATGTTGAGACATAGAAGTTCTTTTGAAAAGGAGTTTACCCTTCCTGATTTCATATAGGAATCTGATTTTGGCCTCCCAAACAAATTTGATTACTTTTGCTCAAGGTAAGACAACATCTACAACATGATACAATGCAATCTGACAATGGTGACACAAAATACATTTGCAATGATTTATTGTAGCTCTTTCTGATTGCATCAATTTCATTTCTTCTTTATATCATTTCTTTCCTTGAACAGATGTATTAGATGCGTTTTCAAAAAGTTTCAAGTTATTGACGTTGAAATTTGAAGGCTTCAAGTCCAGTGCTCAGGGGTACCCTATATATTGCTTGGACTTTCTACGGTCAATTCTAATTAATTTAATTTTACGCTATGGTCACATACGACCGGTGTCTGGTAATGGCAAGGAAGCGGCATTGTTTCAACACCGGTATGACATCGGTATAACACCGGTGAATGCTTGCGAGCTCTTCCAATGCCCGTTCGGTCACCGGTCAGCCGGCGATTGTTATTGTACCATAACTGAAGATATCGTATACAAGCCACAAGGTTTTAACTCAGGATAAAATTCTTACTTTTTACACATCGTAACCTCGTCGCAAGGTTATGTGACCAGGGTATCACAGAGACATGCAGATTTCAAATTGCCAGCAATTTATTAATAAATGCTATGAGTTCAAGGAAACCAATTCTTTGGATACCAGATGTACTTCAATACTTTTCAAATAGTATCATGGCTAAATTGAAGGGCACAAGAGCTTTTGCCTCAGTGGTCATACTCATTGTGTAATTCAAACCTTGGGCCGATTGCACTAACATTTAGCGATGGTTGCTAAACCCGTTTTGATCGCTAAACTCCAAAAATGATTGCTAATACCCGTTATTTAGCGATCATTTTTGGAGTTAGCGATCAAAACGGGGTTAGCGACCATTGCTAAATGTTAGTGAAATCAGCCCCTGGTCTTGACAAAAAACCTTCAGTCTCTACCCCCTTTAGGGACGCACCATTAGATTTCCAAGGGGGAGCAGGAAGTTGGGTTCGGGGTTGATTTTTTTTTCCCGCTCCATTTGTGAGTGAATTTTTCCCTGGAAATAACTGTTTTTCTGCCTATTCCATGTTCGGGGGGATTTTTTTCTTCTGCCTGTGGAGGGGGAATTTTTTTTTCTCAAAAAACTTCCTGCTCCCCCCCCCCCCTGGAAATCTAATGGTGCGCCCCTTAGTCTATGTTGCAAGATCTTCATCAAGACTGTTACGGTTCAGAAGTGATGTGCATCAATATTGCACTATTTTATATTTAAAAGGTTCCAATTGTAATACCTTATCCATTTCTTCGTACCTTTTACAGATGCACAACCTACAGACACAGAGAAAGAGATTTACCAAAAAGTAAACGAGACACTAACGTTAGCAGACACAATACTACAAGATTTACAGCGGTATAGAGGGGCAGGGGACGAAATTAGACATGTAAGTAAATCTACCTCAAAATTGTAGCAAAATTCGTTTTACTTGTGTCTTGTGTGTAGATTTAATTTATGATACAAATGATACAATTTTACGTATTTAAGGTTGTGACAGTCCTTGTCTTATGAGTACAAGTTCAGGAATCAAATCCATAAAACAATAGCTATTTATATCAAGCAATGGAAGCCCGCCCTCAACACAGACAAGGGGTTGAACTGGATCCCATTTGGGACCCCATTTTAACATCGTAACTGTATTTGCTAACTTCCGATCGGAAGTTGCGTCACCATTAGTGTTTCCAGAGACGATCAGACATCATAACATCTCTCATTGCTGAAGATGCCAGATGGTATTTGTGCGAAAGGCCCCCAAACAAGGTTAGTAAATATTTGTGATGCAAAAGTTTTTAACCTTCTTTTGCATAACACAATCGTTATCACGGGACTTATTGAGAGGTCTGGAAGTCTAAGAATCTCCATATTGATTACATCTTGCATTTTTCTGCTGCAAGGCATCCACAAACTTATTCCACATGCCTAAAGTGGCTGAAGTCGTTATGTTATCAAAGAAGCATCTCGGTATCATAAATTTGTCAAATGTGGGAATAAATTAGATATCGAAGTTGTGGAAATAACAATGGCCGGACACAAAATCCTTATATGAGTGAGATTTATGTGAGCTTAGTTGAGTCTCACTCGAGCTGCGGATGAGTCACAAGCAAGGCAAAAATCGGTAAA
>JXSR01S039202.1:0-14267 GCA_000969725.1 Ophiothrix spiculata | reverse complement strand
TTGACTTATATTTTATGGTTTATTTGTTTGTTTGTTTACAGGGATATGCTACTTTCAGACCTTAGTGGTCTTCCGGCTTATTCCTCCATAATGATTTTGTATATGTAATTATATTTGTTTTGATGTGTTTTACTGTATCGTTTTTATGGAAACAATAAATATGAATATGAATAAGGACTTAAGGGTTGCTATCTTCCAGAGACAATAGTGGGATGTAAAAATCTTTCAGCTGTTGAAAATATGAAATATAAAAAATGGATCCAACAACAAAGTATTAAACACATCAAGGATCAAATTTGATACAGAAGGTTACTTAGAGTACATTTATATAATTAAAGAAAACAAAGTAAGGGGACGCTTCAAAACTCAACCGACGGTTGTCTGCCGGTTCTGGGCGGTTCTGGGCGGTTGGCTATTGTTTATTCCGGTTGAACCGCCCAGAACCGTCAGACAACCGCCGGTTGAGTTTTGAAGCCGCCCCTAAGCCAACTTAATGTGGCTTACTTCTCTCAGATGTATGAATTACCTTTAAATAAAGGCAGGAACATTTCAAATCAGCAAATATCACAACTTTGTTAGGATAATCGATTTATGTGTATTTTGTATTATTGCTCAAAATGAAAATTGTTGACTTCACCGTAGGTTCATTATGTGGTCACATACATACCGTATATAAATTCATAGAATTTGATCTTACTAAATAGTAGATAATAATCATTTAAAACTTTATTATCTCTGCTAGATAACCTGCAATAAATCATCTCATCTGTATATGTTTGTAACTGACTCTGTCATTAGCACAAAGTGTAAACTTGAACCCCGGGACTTGAACACCTGGGTTGCTAATTCATTAGCATTAAGGTTGTGAAAAAGTCACTTCATGTCTGGAGAGTAAGTCCGATTGTGATTCATTTGTTGTTTGCGACATCTTGATTGATTGCTGTTGTTGAGGATGATAAAAAGAATTTGATGTAATGAATGTTAAATTGTGTGTTATATTCATACATGGTATGTACCTTTTGTTATACTTAGAGCACTCTCTGTCAATTAAATAATAATAAATGACATACGGGTTGATTGTGAAAATGAACTTATCGGACCTGATTAATTGTATTCAGAATAGATCAAAAAAGACTAAAAGTCAACTTGAAAACATTTCTTCAATTCTTGACAATGACTTGTAGTGCTGTACATATTAATATTAATATTTAACATATTTTTGGATGATAAGAAGGTTAAGTTATAGTTTTTAAAACTAAGCACTTTAAAAAATCACATTTTTAATTTTGCAATATATCTGTTGATAGGGTTCTTTAAGACTAGATGATTATATTTAGCACATGAAATAAGGTAATGAAGCATTGAGATGCAGAAATAGAAATTTAACAAGTTGGGAGTGCATTATTGTTGCAATATGCTTTTGCTGGAATAGAGACGTCCTAAAAAACAAATTCTATATGACAGGCTATGGTTATATGTCAAACGTTTTATACAAACCATAGAGCTTCTCTGGCTGAATAATGCATGAGACGGAAACATGCACTATTGAAAACTTCACAGTTTTTGTGCAGATTGTTACATTGCAAATGCTGTTAAAAGAATTGTTGTGTAACTGTATCGTGATAGGTTAAATAAACTTTGCGCAGTGAGAGAAAATTGTGTTTGAGGCTCACTAACAGGTTGTTCTGTTTGGATAGGAGGAAATGGGATGGAATTATTCACACTTTGGGTTTTTTTATAGTTTGAAGGATTTTTTAGTTGGAATATGATGCTGCATACAGATTTGGATAGGTTTATTGCTATAAATCATTCTGACTTGTTATTTTCTTTACTTTGCTATATTTTCTTTGTATCTTATAATTTTAAATATTTTTGTGTATTGCAAGCTTTTGTGAAAATAGTCAGATTTCCCTGGAACTGATCTTAACCGCTCATTTTGTTGTATTTGAGAAACTGAGAGTTTCAAATGAAAACAAATGGTTTAGATTTACATTTTTCACTTTAAACGCTTTCCTGTGGAAAGGCATGTTTATTTCTCAAAAGATCCTGGACCCAATTAATACAAAAATAGGTAGAAACAGTTTCAATGGTTTAAATATTTTAATGCCACACCGTAAATCTTTAAAAACATTAAGTAGCCAATCGCCCACCCCTACCTGGTCATTTTGAGGTGCGGTTTCAAAATATTTGGTCCATACTGCTTGTACTCTATCTAAATCAAACAGACTTATTCCCCCAAAATAGTAGAATTAAGAAAAAGGGCTTGTTTCAGACAACTGTAATATCAATAGTGTACAAAATTTTATAAGTAAGGCCTCTTTTGATATTTTTTCCTTAAGTAGATCCATTAATTAGCTCTTTCTTGATTAAAAAATTGGATTGACATTTAAATCTTTTAAAGTAGTGTAAAGGTGAAATAATGACACATTCAGTACAAAGCGAATACAAATCTATATTGTGTCTGACTATCTGAAAGCATTGAAAGAACCCTATTTTCCATTTTACACTATACATAAAACATCTAAATCTTATGTAATTGTGCCAGTTTCATAGAGCCAATTTGAATTTTATTGACAGGCCCTGTCTGTGCAATTTTGCCTAAAACTCCTGACATTTTGCCGTACATCCATTCTATTCAAGCTTATCTAGTTATTAGGTGGTTCATTCTCCTGTATACCGGGAAAAGGGGGTTACTTTGAGCAATTATGGTTACAGGTATGTAAACATGGGTAGCAAACTTAGGCTGTCTTTGCCAAAATTTGGTACTTTGTTGAATCTACTTATTTATGAAAAGGCTACAATTTGATTATCCCCCAAATAACTTTAGCTTTGAAGTAATCATGGACAACTTTCTTTTGTATAAATGGACTCAAAATCTGGGTAATTTGGCATTTAGATGAGACCCTTTTTCTTGAAAATAGGCCTTTGTATGGGTGACACATCTCTATCCAGATAAAGCACAAATAATTCCCCCTCCCTCGGGACATGTATAGCCCAATTTAGTTTGCCATTGATAAAGCTTAGCCACAAAGAGCCAGCCTGCCTCGATTACCTAGCTTGCCTCTTAGTCAAGTAATATTCACAGTGCAATTGTGATGTATGGTCAATATCCATACTCTAGGTCAGTGGCTTTTGGGATGCTAGACTACTCGTAGCTATTTTCCTTTTTTCTCTTTCACAAGTGGTGAATGACAGGTTTCGGGCATAGATGTATTAAATAGCATGGAAACACCATTTCAGAGATTATTAAATTGTTTTTAGCTTTTCAAACAGGAAAAAAGTACTGGAACTGTTCAAATATAGCCAGTGGGGATACAGTAGTATTGCGAATCTAATAGCAGTTTTAACTATTGTGATGGAGAGAATTGTATAAAAGAGTGTTTTGATGGTATCTGTGGTCAGTAATAAGTAATTGTGACCATTTTGTGTAATAGAGATAGGGCATAGGGAATGTGGCATTTATTGTCTGAGAATGACAGGAATTTGTATTATGTTTTACATCTAGTGTCTATTGAATGGTTTTCTAATAAGGTTGTAATATCAAGTTTTTCACAAAAGATTAAAACTGCAGTTCACTGTGTTGCCATATTGACGTTATTTACAAAAGCAGTTAAATTTAAATGAAACTTTTTCCTAAGATGTGTAATACATTTTATGGGATGTTTAGAATAAAATGCTGCAGAATTTTGATTTTGTTTGTACTTTGAAAAGGTTAATTTTGATTGCTAGATGAAATATTCTGGTAATCTTTTTGATTCTAGTTAAACCATACTTGTTACATTTCAGTGGAGTCAACCAACCTTCTTTGCGCAAGATGAGTGCCAGGTGATGAAAACCAGGGGCACTATTTCTTGTGGAAACTGTGAAGGTACCAGTTGTTTGCAGCAGATTGTTTGGTAATTGTCCGATGACCAGCTGTGTCATTATTACATGGTTCAAACTTAAGCTCTCCCTTTTGTAAACCTGTCCCTCCTACTTGACCATCTTGCTGTTAATGCCATGTGCAAAATCCTTAGAGACATCTGACTTCAGTATGTGTTGATATTGTCGTTACCTGCATTCATAATTTGCCATTTCATATAAGTTTTTATTAGATTCAGCATTGCTGTGGTTACTAAAGATTCTAAATACAAATTAGATGTTTTGTTAGAGATAAAATTATGGTTTCCTTCTTTGCTTTGTTGTTTGACTTAACATTTGCATATATGGGGAGGGTCATGCAAAGTCTTGCGTACTAATGATTGTGCTTGAAGGTGTGAATATGGAGTTTTTATGGGTGCACATCCCCATCCCACATTTCTAAGTAAATGGCCAGGGCTAAGGGCTTTAACACTTAAGTGCATAAGGGGGGAGGGTGTCCATATGGACCCTGGATTTTGTTGACACGAATTAGAAATCTGGCCGCCATTTTGAAACTGAATGACGGATTTTTAATTTTTTTTGTTTCATATGAATTTAATTGACTTGGTGTATCACTGTGTCAGTTTTAAAGAAAAATAATTGTTTTAAAGAAAAATAAATTGTTTTTAAAGCGATCAAAATCCAGGGTCCATATGGACCCCCCCCCCCCCACCGTTATGCACTAACGGCTAACAGGATTCTAAAACAGCTTATGCACTTAAGTGTTAAAATTGGTTGTTGCCTCCCTCCTAACATACCGTCTTTTAAATATGTTACTGGCCTTGTTGCTTCATATAATTACTGGTATGCAGATTTTTCTTTTTTGAAGTGAAGAGGCTTAAGTATAAATTTCAACAAGTGAATCAAGATTCATTATAACTTGATTCTTATCACCTTTGTTAAGTTTAGTGACAAATGACTGCTGCAAATTTGAACTCGTTATGGAACTCATGCCTGTGACACCGGCATCAAGAATGAACGATGACAACCGTTTCATTTAGATTCTTGTCATTTCTGTCCGTCACCAGGTTTACATAGCGAGTGACTCAGCTCATAATTCAATGGTGTAATCAAGATTACAGATCATACAATTCCACAATATTTCGCCTATTCAGATTAATGATTGATTGACATCTGAAACTTGTAACATCCTCTTTGATTAATGTTCTGCTGTAGAATATGTTAGAACTTAACCCTTTTAGTCCTGAATTTCCATATTTAGCCCATACTGAATTAATATGTACTCAATACGAATTGGAATGCCTGGGCATTCTCCTGTAGTGTTCTATAGGATTGAAAGGGTTAAAGAAGCGATGATATTGAAAAGTTTCTTATGCAAATCCAGTAAAGTAAAGAAGCACATACTCGAAAGGAATATTGAACACCAGTGTTGAACTCATATTGTAGAAAAAATGACTGAAAAGAACAATTTTGCCGAAATTTGGGAGGGATGTGTCCCTTCATTTCCATCCATGTCAAAGCAGTTCTTTTCTGGTCAGTTAGTTCACACTTGAGTCCTGTGCTATTCTACTGAACTTTAAAACTTTGTGCATCTAATGTGATAACTTTGAAAATTTTCACCAGCAGACCTTGGCTCAAGTAACAAACAGAAATCTAATAATGCTATGAGAGAAAAATCAAGGGTATACTTTGATCAACACTAAATAGGCTTGAATTATGAGGCTTTTGTTCATCCGCAAGTAAACATAATCCCAGTTACACGCGCACCGCAGATAATGATGCGAGAGTCACGCGTGCAGTGCGCGCTGCGTCTCCTGCAGCCGTTCTGTGTCCAGCTACGCACACGCCTATCTGTATCAATTCATGATGTGAAGAGGCCCGCCTATTTGGTGTTGATCAAAGTATAGCTGTGGTTAGATGTACATTAACATAATAATTATGTTATTCAAGCAACCTTTAATGTAAACTAGATCTGGACCAAATGATCAAGTCTATGAATACAATTGGCTGCCTTTCTGACTCTATTGTCTGTTTGTATTGGATTTAGTTACAGAATGCTTCATATCAGTTTTGACTGATGATACTATTTTTACTTTGGCCGGCGCTCTCTTTGTGCAAGATTGGAAAATGATATTTCCAGCCCATATCTCATGCTGTAACCCAATTTAATTGTGTTGTATGACTTTGATATATGAAATTAAGAATTTGATATAATATATTAACCCTAACACTACTATTGAATATCATAACCTGCCATTCAAGATTGAAGAAAATGAATTAAATTTACATTTTAGATGGATATGATATGAACACCAATAAGGCTTGGCTTCCAAAGACATTTGCTTGTCATATTTGAGGGAAATGGAGGGACAATTGCTTACCATGCTTGAATATTGGTTAAATTGAATTATCAATTCTGCCAAGCATTGAAAGGGTCATTCACTCTTAATTTGAGAGAATAAGTCAGAGTGAATATCACAAGCAAATGTCTTGGGCGAGCAAATGTCTACGTAAAGCCTAAATTGCTACATAGGCGAATAACACGACTAAGACTTGGCTTCCAAAGACATTTACTTGCCCAAGAGACATTCGCTCACTATATTCGCTCTGACTTTTTCTCTCAAATGGAGGGAAAATATTTCTTACAATGCTTGAATATTGGTTGAATCGATGTAAGCATTAATTAAATACATGTTTACATTAATTTTTCCATTATCCAAGCATTATTCACACTTAATTTGAGAGAATAAGTCAGAGCAAATATCAAAAGCAAATGTCTTGGGTGAGCCAATGTCTACAAAAAGCCTAATTTTCTACATGTATAGGCTGTGCAACTTACCATTAATGTTGGATCAATTAGAGAGATCTGGGGTTCAAATGCAGGGAAAGCAATCCCTTTTGGCATCCAATTTTCTGAGGAGAATTTACATTTTTAACCATTGGTAACTTATTTACGATATTAGAATCTAAGTATAATTGTTTCCTCCTTTCATTATATTCCATTAAAATTTTGATCCACTAAAACATCCAGACAACTCAGCAATGCCAGTCGTCTTTCAAAAGCAATGTTGTAATAAGGCTTTAAAATTAACGCAATTGTATTGTTAAAAATTGTCTATACGGATATTTTGCTCCAAAAAGACTCATGTTAGCCCAATGTTAATTATTCAATTTATTAATAAGATTTGTTGTTATAAAAAGCACTCAATTGAAGCCTGGCTTGATAAATATTGAGGTTCATTGGCCTGCAATTGCTCCAATTATTCGTCCTAATTGCTGTATCATTGAGGCTAATTTCATTCAGGTAATGAGGTGTAATTGAAATGACTGCTTTGGTTCAGAATAATTTCTCAGCAATATTAAATTAGTTCAACGGTGCTCAGGACATATTCAGTATCATTTTACACTAACAACAACAACAACAAAAAAGTGAGATTTTTATTCCATATTATATGCCTTTACCCCTCACATTATTATGTGAATAGCCTTTTAGTATTAGATACTTATTTTGACAAAGAAGCTATTCTTTTTAAAACAAATAAAACAAGTTGGAAACAAGTATTTAAATCATGAATTGTGGGGTACAGGCAACTTTACTAAAGGTGTAAGAATAGACTGCAATATGTGACCGTCCATCCCAAACCAGCTGTAAATGCCACCTCTTGACTTATAAATATTTGCAAAGACCATGCTATAAGGAATATAATGACACCTTAATGAACTTAACACGATTTCCAGAAGTCAAGTTATGGTCCGCCAAAGGTTGTCAGGGAGTAAAACATATAAATGAGATAAACGTGTTTAAAGATCAGTAAGTCCTATATTTTCTGTTGATTATTGCAGATTCATTTCACATTTTCTATCATTTTCTTGAAATGAAACTTTGCTGGTATTTTGTAGTAAACACAAGGATTGTGAATCTGTCAAAAAATCAATCATCAATTAATCAGAGAAATAAATCTCAAAATCAATCAATCATTGTAATAGCTCAGTTTTAATTGTCAGACAAGTTAATTATCTTATTTTCTTTTCCTTTATTTTTGCTTTAGAGAAATCGATCATATTTTCATATTTCAGATTAATATTATCCATAGAATTATATCAAGTTAATCAGCAATTATACGCCAATAATTTTTGTGCTCAGTAATTTTTACGCACGGGTCAGTTTTGAATTATTCCGCATATTTTAATTTTTGCTCCTGTGATATTATTTATGTGCGGCGATATGCACGTACCATTCTTTGTCATAGTACATTAACTTTTGCGGAAAGGGAGCAGATCACGAAAAGCGGGAAAATAAATCTAGCGCAAAATATGCTAATACAGAAGCTAATATCATTAAAGATAAATGCCAACACAAAACTTTGAGATTAATTTGCGGCCATGTTGTCTTTTGTAAATGTAATTGACTCAAGGTCACTGTCTTAGTGGTGAGACACTGGAATCATTGCTGTGATGTTTTATGTATCAAACATGGAAAAGTCATTATGAACATGAAAAATAATGGTGTAGTAAAAACCTGATACTGATTCATATCCTAAGAACTGGTTAATTCTGCATATGAATGGTTTTCAGTTGAGTATGAAAGACCTATAAACACATGTGGAATTCCCAATGCGATCATTTATGAATGCATGATTAGTAACCATACACAGCCAAATTATGACATGAAGTATTGTGGTGGTACTTTATTGGTATAATCCACTTGAGTGTGTTAGACTAACGCTTGCAAAATAATGGGACTTACAGTCTTTAAAATTACAAAAAATGTCAAACTTACAAGAATACATCAGCTGATTTATGAAGCTTCCTAAATTGAAGCTAAGCAGAATATGCCCCTGGTCATCAGTTTGAGAGGACAAGTTTCGCATCCTATTATGGTAGTAAATGTTGTTTAGGGTTTACCAACATCACTGCATTGGCAAACAATTGTTGTGCTTTGAAAAAATTGTAGTTGCCTGCTCTCTAGCCAATGATGCTAGGATTTGAACTCCAGACTCTCATTGCCCTATGATTGAGAGTCAATAGCTCTTCCACTAGCTTAGGAAATTGGTCTTTTAAGTACTCGTATGTTGAATTAATTTATATTTATACAATTTCCATTATATATTCTGGAGCAGTTGCTGTTCACCCATTGAGCACCTCAAGATAATCGTCACTGACCTAGATTCATTATATTGGTTGGTTTAGGTGCGTATATTGACCATGTTGACAAGATGGACCAGATAATAGATTATGAGGAATGAGGAATAGATCTAGGGCAGTCAGGTCCTTGTAACCGCATCCTTGTGAATTTGTGATTTGTTTTCCTTATCTACTTTCCATCATTCCATCCTTCTCTATTGATGTTAATTGCGACATTAAAAGAACAACCTTGCAGCTTTGTCAAAAGATTGTGTGAAAGATTGCTTTGGGGTTAGAGTAGGGTGAATGGGGTTGAGTCCCAGTTGAGTTCAAAAGGTTGAATTAAGTTAAAATTGTTAGTTTGGAGAAACGGTAAGCTGAGTGCAAAAGGTTGAATTTAGAATCAACTTTGTCAAATCTTAAATGGTAGGACAAATATGAATAAAAGTTCAAGCAACTTTGTGCATGAATTTTTCATGATATAGAGCTTGTAATATTTTCATAAAAATAATGTTTCACTGAAATTCCAAGTCCCATATGTGATTGCATCAATTTTAATGTTAAACAATGATACAATGAAATATCTATGTAAAGAAATCAAGTGAAAGCTTGTACCAAGCCATCGGAAGTGGTAAAGCATCTGTTGCTTAAAATTTGCACTTTGTTCTGGAGGCAAAATCATGGCTCATGAATATTCAACAATCGCATTTCTCCTTCATCTCATCAAAATAGTGTGAAGTTGTCAACTCCTTTCATTTGTATAATTTTTAATGTCATTATTTCCCCTCCTTTTTCTATTCACCTTTTGTTATCTCCTTAACATTATATTATACATTGTGACACCAGATGGCGCTTTTGAATACTTAATGATTATACATTGATGTATTGTGTTGTCTTGAAAATGTACCAAGTTTTTGTTTCTAATGATTACAAATTGCGACATCAATGCACTTTTTTAACGAAACCGTTCAACATTGTTGTAGTAGATTTTATGTGATCTAGAGCATATCCAACCTATTTCATTGATTTGACTGATGATATTGTTGGAGCTTAATTGTTATAAATTTGAAGAGATTCCACTTTGTGGAGAAACAATACCATACGCAAATACAAGTTCCAACTTGCAAAGAAAAGTTACTGACTATAAAAACAGGGGCTTTTAGGTCTTATTAAAGTTTTTCAAGTTTGAAAAGTTATATACTGCAATGTTAGGTGTTATTTATAAACTTGAATTCATGTTAGGGAAAGAGTGATCAATACTGAAAATAGGTTGCGTAAAAAAAGCAAAAATTAAAAGTAATTTGATTAATTTTCTGATAGATTGGCAATTTAATCAATTAATATTGTAAAAGCTAAATTCATAGAAATGTGTAAATCAAGTTTATTTACAGCATTAGTTTTATGTGTTCAGCTTAATTTTTGTTTTGTTAAGCTTAAGCTTTACAATATGAGTTGTGTTAAGATTAAGCTTACTTTCAAAATAACAAATTTAATCAATCATGATTTTCCTGATGAAAATTAGAATTTTTTGTTCGACCTAAGTGCAGCAATTTCCTGAATTTTAGAAGTTAAGAACTACTAAAGTGCTCATCAATAGAAACTCCCTAATTGGTAGCGTAATTGATTTAGCACGCTTATTTTGATTTGAAGTCGCTATGTGGAATTGGTGCTAACTTAACACTTTTATGTTAATATTTGCCATTTTTATATTTTTGTCATTATCAATTTTCCCCCATTTTTACAAAGAATTTATGAATATAAATGCACCCATAACAGTAGAGCAAGCTGGCGATAATGGTAATTTATTGTTTGTTATATTATTATGTTATTTTAGAGAAAGTGTAAGAAAATGCGATATTTAACCTGAATATAGAACATATACTGAACGTTTCAGTCTTATATTTAACTTATAGAACCACATTTTCGATTTTTCTGTAAAATTGTGACTTAAACCAACAAAAGCTTAGAAAGCTCTTTTAGTATTTTCTTGTAATGATGAACTTAGTGATAAAATCTGGAAGATTTAGATAATAAAATGCTGTTTTGGATTTGTTATCGTGGTGCATGATCCCAAGGTACGCTCTTTGTGGAATCAATGCACTAATGTAAAAAATGAAATCCTGTATGTAGGTAAGCAGAGATGAAACGCAGATGAGATTGAAAATGACTTGTAATTTTGTACTTTAAATATATGAAGTTACTGACATATCCTTCAAAAAAGCAGAAAAAGGTTTATTGTTTGAAACTAAATGTAATAACTTGGGACATCATCCTAGATGTTGATGCAGTGTTTATCTGCCCAGTGGCATAAAAAGTATTTAACAGCTAGAAGCCTCACACCAACTACAGCTGCATAATATTATGGTTTAACCATATCATGGACCATGCAATAAGAACTGACAGAAGTAGAACAGGTCTTGACTGGGTCATTGTTAACCATGCTATATGAGGAGATTTAGAGGAGATTTATTGGCAAATAAAAGTCTGTCTTGGTTAAAGTTTGGTTTAGGGATGTCACTACAAGTAGGGCTCTGGATGGTGGTAGTGTCTGTTATGAAAATATATTGTAAAGCAATGGGTGAAAGAAAATGTAGGCATTGTGAATTTGTTTTACTTAGAAGATTGTCTTTGACTTGAGAAATCAAAATCTTGATAAGTAGTTGTGTGAGAAAATTGGAAATGAGGAATTGTTGGTTATTTGTCAGGATTTTACCCAAGTTTCAGTTTTTTGTTACATATGCAAATGCTTGTCAAAGAAATTAAGATACATTTCTTATGAAGATGGATTATGCAAATGGATATTTTAATTTTTGGCCATGATTTTTAGGCTGTGTTTCTCCTTCAAGAAAATTATTTCTAACAGTAATGATTACCCTTTCATGTTTGTGTCCTGTTGATAAATATTACGATTGTTGAAAAGAAAGGTAGTTAGAAAATTTGCATATCCTGTCTTCTGAAGACAGCAATAATTATTATATCAAATATTATCCCTTTATAAAATAGCTTGATTGAAAACAGTGTTCATGTACTATAATGACAATAATTATGTATTTACGTTTTGCAAACTTTAAAATGTCTTCACTTGGCACTGTGGTAAAAGTAAAGAAAACAATCAAGCAGGATTTGTATTTTTCCACTGTAAGATGTCAAGACTTGCGATTATCTTTGTTCATTTTGGTAGCATTTAACTCCTCATTGTTTCTTTCTCTTAACACAGGAAGGAGGTATCATTTTTTGCTTGAGTCATAAAGCAAGATTTCTCCCAAGTGGAGTGACAGCCATATCTATTGCCCCCAGGAGAGATCCTACCAGACAAATGTTATTACACCATAAATGTTATTGGACTTTTGATAGGAAAAACCAATATTAAAAATGGTAGAATTAGTATTCATATCTCGCAGTGTCAATGCACATAGCTATTATTAACAAACTTGGTGCATATTTTAATGTTTACATTCATACCTAGAGGGCAATTGTAAATATGTAGTTAACATTGTGTGTATTAGAATTGAAAGAACTTAGCCATGGGTGATCAGACTGTTTGCTTATTGGTGCTTGGTGGAAAGTGGTGCATTTCATTTTGTGGATTGTTGGGTTCATACTACCAGCCTGGATATCAATCAAGTTTGTCAGCAGAGTTAGCCATTAGTCAGCATTTACTTTGCCAATCTGTATCCTTGTCAAAATATCTTCTTGTCTTTAAGGTTGGTGCCAACTCAATATTTTACTCATTGTTCTTCAATTGTAACTTTCATAACTATTAAGATTCTACTTGATCAAAAATCTTGCCTTTCAATTGTCTACCGTAATGATTTTTTCTTAATAAAAGTCTGTTTTTAAGATTTTATTTTAGAATTTGAGTTAAGGTGTCCCATAGAGAAATAACACTATGAAGTTTAAAAAAAAGTTTAAATTTTTGACCTATTTTAGGATTGGGTTTGCATGTTTTAAAATGAAATTTTATATCAAGATTTAAAACATTCCTAGATTTTTGTGTGTAGTTTTCCATAGCACAAAGTTCAAATTATTAAGAAAAAGCATGATATTATTTTAATCAGGTAATAATCATTTATTTTAACAAATCTGACATCACATTCAATTTATCAGTCCCTTTGATTTATATTTATTTACAAGCGTTAAATAGTCATTCCTGAGTTCTGAAAAAAAAAAACTTTCTTTAAAATAGCATTTACACCAGCCTTAAAGCCTGACTAGCTGATATATCTCTTGCACATCTTCAGGATGCAATTCACGACCAAAACGGGGAAAATAAATTAACACAAACTTGATATTCCTGTTTTGACTATAAGCGGCATGATGATATTCAGTATGCGTAGTATGACTTCAAGGCTTTTGCACTTGGCTTCTAGGTTATCAAACATTGGTGGTTATGTTGGTACTTTTGTTTCAAGATTTGATGATTGTTCTTCACCCAATATTCTTGTACCTTTACCCACTATTTTTATATCTGTACTTTTATATCGTACAGTGGCCCCACGGCATTACGTGACTGTCCTACCACGGAGCAAGTAGAGTAAAGTTTCTTGCCCAAGGAAACAAGGAGACGAAAACCGCCCAGCCCGGGGCTCGAACCCACAACCTCTGCATTACGAGACCCGTGCTCTAATCACTCGGCCACGCTTCCCTGTTTTATAGTTATTGTGTTATGTTTAAAAACTGATAACCAACATGTTGAGATTAACCCAAAGTTTTGGTTTTAGCATGTTAGCTCAAATAAATACTAGTAGTTGAGAGATTTAACTCTTTCACTCCGGAATTTCACCATCTGTCCTTTTTCGCCGGAAAGCCACTCTGAGCGGCTCACAGAGACCTAACTTTATGATAGCATACGATAATTGTAGTGCGAAAGGGGGTGTTCTTTTTTCTAATAAAAATGATGATGCCAGAACAAATTGTGTATGCTTTTACGAGCCGCTGTGAGCGGCTTGCTGTCACAGCGGCTTGCCGGAGTGATAGAGTTTAGTGTTCTGAGGTATTTTGCTCTTCAACTAAACATGGCTTAAGTGATCAAATTTCTGTCAGACAGTTGCTCTACCATCAGAGTTGGTCTCTATAAATTTGACCATTTCTGCTTTGTACATTTTGATTAATTGAGTTTATGGAACCACGTGCCATAAACTTCTTTGCCTCACCAAATAAATGATGCTAATTGGTTCTTACGTTGCCAAGGGTTGTTTACATTGGTTACCAAATGGTGTTAACCTACTATTGTTTAATGGACCAATCAGCGTATTGATTTTTGGTAGTGGCTATCAAATTCA
>JXSR01S039201.1:0-10949 GCA_000969725.1 Ophiothrix spiculata | reverse complement strand
TCTTGATACTGCGAAAAGATTGTAATGTGACGGGACTTTTTGTTTGCCGGCCCATGAAAATGGTGTTGTGAGTATGATATGACGTCACGTGCAAACCCTCTATAGAAAAAGGTGATTTTAAAACATCGTGCGCCGGAAGTCCATTAGTGGATTAACCGCGACCCGTGCGCTGAAAAAATCCACCGTACTATATTATAGCGAAAGGTGATTCTAGCGCACCGTGCGCCGAAAGTCCACTAGTGGATTTACCGCGACCCGTGCGCTGAAAAAATCCACCGTACTATATAGAGAAAAGATGATTTTAAAACATCGTGCGCCGAAAGTCCACTAGTGGAGTATCCGTGCACATCGTGCGCAATTACTCCACTAGAGGATTAATAGAGGAGGGGTCGCAGATACTCCACTAGTGGACGCTGTACATAACTCCATGATGATAATGTATGAAAATTCATATGTATAATGTAGACTTACTATTGTTGTTCCAAATAAATTTCAGAAATGAAAATTTACAGCCTTATGTACCAGACTAGCGTGTGTATTTACGCAAACACACAACGCTGTCCAGGCGCGTCAGCAGCGTGCGATCATTGGAGATGTCGCAGTCTTGTGAATTACTGATTGGAAACGGCGTTGCGTAGATTGAGATTCGGATGTCGTACTGTTAAAGACGATCGGCGTTAATTTACACCAATAAGTGGCAGCGTTACAGAATCAGTGTTGGTCAGTGACAGTGGCGAGAAGATTTTGACTAAACGCAGTCGGGGATATACTCTTTCTCAGAGTTGTTTTTCCTTTCAGATCGTGCCGTGTACGCCACTCTTAACGCGTGCGTCAACAGCGTGAGCGTAAACAATCAAATTCAACAAATCACGCACTGCAAATATGTGCGTAAGTAAGTGCATCCGTACGCAGAAGTGCTTAACAACAAGCGTTGGCAAGAAAAAACCCGCGAACGGGGGAAAAGGTACTCTGAGATAAACTATAATGCGGCTATCAAAAAGTTTGGCCCCCCAGCCCAGTAACCGGGCATAGGCTAGCGGGGATCTGACCGGGGATTGATAGATAACTTCGTCCCCGCATACCCGGGGCATATCTACGCCGATCGAATCAGCGCTTGTTCCCTTTACCCACAAGCGCTGACGACGAGCCCATGCCTTCGTCTTCAGGGTCTCGCGGTAAATCCAAATTGTCAAAGTTTAGCCACTAATTTATGTCACTTAAAATACAAACATACTCACAATTTGCCCATAATCCTGTTCAGGAGACTCTCCTGTGCGTTGTTTATTTTAAATCCACAATCTGAGGTGGTTAAAACGATGAAAACGAGCAAAAATTCGCCCAAATTCTCACAACGCAACAGTATTCCTTGTTGACAAACCACAAAACCACACGTGCTATTTTTAGTGTTTATTAAAGGAACAACCACTGATTTGACAAGCGTAGGGCATACACCCAGAACCCAGTGTTCGTATGCGGGGACATTTTGCTAATAAAATGGGCCAGGGAAACTACCCCGAGACTAAAAGTGTAATTAGGCCTATGTTGTTTTTAAGGTGTTTGGTCCACGCGTACCAGTACACGATAGTTTCCGAGTTTGTAAGTGCCGCAATACGCATGCGCACATACTCGGAGTAGTGTTTTGAAGCTAAAAATTGCCATATATCTCAATATTTTTCTGGAAAATTAATTCGGTGACCCCCAATTTTTATTTTTTTATTTGAAAGAACATACTTGTGCGCAACTTTTGTGAAAAAATTAACAAAAATGCTCAAGCAGATTTTTTGAATCAACACTAAATAATTTCACTTTTGCCACATTTCCCATAGACCCCTGTACTAATTTGTCCCCCAAAAATGGTGTTTTTAAACAGACTCTCATGCAAAAACGAGTCCCGTGACCCCCAATTTTTATTTTAAAAATCGGTTCTACATCGATAAAATATCATTCATGCCCATTTTTACTAAAATTGCTCGGGCGGATCTCTCATGGACCAAACACCTTAAGGACAGGAACTGAATATGGCTGGGGATCAACATCATGCTGATACAAATTTAGAAAAATGCAAGTCATACAAACACGAATATTTTTTCAGAGCAAAGTAAAATCCATAATCACAAAAGTTTGGCTGGCCGGGCATACCCGGGTCAAGGAGCGGGGACTGTCCGGGGCCGTAACAGAAAAATGTCCCCCGCCTTGCTTGGCTGTACCCGGGGCTGTTATGGGGCTGTTAAAGCGTTCAAAATAACCGGGTGCACTCGTGCAGATATTTTCATGTGCATGTAAGTTTTCTATACTACATGCACATGGTGCATGTAACATGTAAGCTTAATCTGAAATGTTACAACTGATTTCTTGTCATGTGTACATAAAGAATAAATAAAAATTGAGAGTGAAAAGTGTAATTATTTAAACCTAAAATTCAGTCAAATCGGTGTCAAATCACGCTGAAATCTATTGTAAAAGATATCGTAAAATGGGAATTCCCTAACAGTGCCCTATTTCGCCATAATTGCTCCATTGAGTTGTACTGATACCAATTTCGAAAAATGACACAAGAACTCAGCGAAACAGAGGGAATACTGTTTGTTTTGATTTTGACGTCACTGCCACCGACGAATCACCAAAAATTATTATATGCACCAGATTTTTTGAGGAATTTGAGAATATTGCCAAAAATTAGATCCAAAATTGGCCCAAAATGATTTTTTGTCATTTTAGGAGAAATGCATTCCTAGACATGCGTTTCTAGATTCTAAAAAGCATTCTAGGTTCAACTTTTATTTTTTCAAAATTTAGTTAGGTTGTTTACAAATACAGTGTCTAAGAACAAGGGTTTTTTGGACCTTGGTCCAAAATCATAAATTTTTCCAAAACTGACCTAACCATCATCCTCTACGTAAAAATCCTCATCTAGGAATGTATACTTTTATTTGGATTTACTTATCGGTTGCTGAATTACAAAGCGTAAAATATTTCTTAAAATGAGGGGTTAACTGTGCCCTTAAAGCCCCTGATATGAGCCCTTATGGCCCGGCAGTGCGGGGAAAATCATCTGTACACCCCGGCTAAATCTCCCGCTACCAAGGAAGTTATAGGGGGGAACAAGGTTTCTCCGCCATCTTGTGTCGCTCATGGAGCACTGCAGAGTTATTGTACCTCCGGATATATTCGGAATTTGACCCGATATCCAGGCAGATCGCGTAAATTTTCACCTGACGCATATACAGCGTGTGCATTTTGTTTCACGCACAAACCGTAGCTGCGTTTCATGTAGCGTGCATTGCGACTTGCTCTGATTAAAGTACGCCAATTTTCCCGCTAATCCGTTGCGAAGACTCTCGAAGTGTTGCACGCGGAGCCGTAAAATGCCGGAGGTACAATAACTCACCCTCCATGAGCGACAATCCAAGATGGCTGCCGTCCCATAGGATTTACACGGCGATGAAATCAAAATGGCGGAGAAACCCTGTTCCCCCTTATAACTTCCTTGCCCGCTACACACATGGCATAGCCAGGACAGTCTGTTGTATATCCCCGGCTATGTCTCGGCTAACTTCCCGGGTCCCCTAAGGCCGCATGCCATTGTCTTCCCGGTAACCGCCGAAAATGGGGCAATATAGTAACGAGAAGCTACAAGAGCTTCTGTGCCAACGGGCGTTCAGTGATAAAACTTTTTTTACGTGTGATTTTTTCAAAATGCTGATTTTTCACATATTAATTTTTTGCTGGTCAATCATGAATGTCAAGTGGATGTCAAATCAAGAATAAAAATATGGGGTCACCGACTGTTTTCAAAAGATAGCTAGAGATGAAATATGGGGTAAAATCTAAAAAACAAAATCATTGCCGAAATTTGGTTTTATAACATCCAACAGATAATAAAATGAACTTTACTTACGTTGATTAATCTAACGCTCGAGATTTCAAGTTATCGTCAGTTAAAAGGAAAATTACGTCATAATATATGACGTCATAGCGACGTCATACTTGCCAACTGTCCCTCTTTTGGAGGAACATTCCTCTTTTGACCTAAACTAAACGCCATAAAACGCTGTGATTTTAGCAGGTGTTCCTCTTTTTGCAAATATCACTACATAGTAATGACTAATGTATAGGAAATTAAGAAATGTTCCTCTTTTTAAACATTTTTCTCTCATTTGTCCCTCTTTCTGAAATTAGAATGTTGGTAAGTATGTAGCGTACTTTAATAGATGGTCGGTGACCCCATTTTTTATTACTGAATTTTGACGTTTAGACTCTTATCTAATAACTGACAAAAAATAAACAAAATATACAGGTAGGAACTTATCACCACGATCGTAAAGACTTAACAACTGAACTGTGGATGTGTTGTCATTGAGAATTTTAGTGCCCCTGAAAAGTTGTTATTCTCGAGGCCAAAGTGGCCCTAAGCTTCCCCTAATATTTTGAATTGGAATAAAAGTCACTTATTTCTCAAGCAGCGCTGTTCTCAAGAAATAGTTTCCGTGTTCTCTAGACAATAAGTTTGATGTTTCAGAAGGAGGGCAGGGCTTCAATAAATGAGGGAAATTGTTGAGTAAAACAACAAGGTAAAAATAAATTGTAGAAAGTACTAAAACAGGGGTGTGATTCTTCAGGATTTTTCCTGATTTCAGGATTTTTTTGTGTAGATTTCAGGATTTTTTTAATCCAAATTTCCGCAATTTTATTTGTTTTCAGCCCGATCTGGATCATTCTAGACCAATTTACAATGTTTTTTCAGGATTTTTCTCAGAAGCTGGGATTTTTTCTAAAAGGCCAATCACACCCCTGACTAAAATTGCTGATTATTGTCAAGGTTTTAGTCTCCAAAAACCGTTCAAAATATGTTTTAAATTTTAAAAACTTACCTGTATTGATGAAGATCAGTTTCCGTTGACAAAAAATGTTGTTAAAATGTTTTTTTAAAAAAGATTGACAAGTTTTTAAAAATGAGTGAAATTTTGCAGTAGAAAATGAGTAGCTTGGCCAATTTTAATGATCACCGGTTTCCCGAACATATTTGTGAGACGCTCGGTGGTTGGCTATTTATGGCGCCGGTTTCGTTATGCAATCTTTGGTTGGTTGAAAATCGCAATAAACTACACAGAGACGAAATATGCATCGAAGGCTGAATCTGGGGCCAGTGTTGATTGTATGCAAGTACATGTTACACGTTGTAAAATTTATTGCACCGCAGACTGCCAGCCCATCCTGCTATCAATAAGTTTAATGTTTGGTTTTGTGTGCTTTGGTTTCTTTACTTAAAAATGAGATTTAGGTTTTTAAGTATGTATCTCCTTAAAAGACTCTGTCTCGAAATGCTACAATGTCGGAGGAAATCCTAGCATATCGGACAGAAAGAATGGTTGACAGTTATACTTATTTCAGTATTTGATATTATTGTCAACTTGTGATCATTTTCATCACTGAATAATTGGGGAAAGGCATGCAAAATCATGTCTGAAAATCTTTTCCGACTGACATGCAATTTTACAAAAATGTCTTCATATAATTTCTACAAGTAAAGATGCTGTTGATTTACTGTTAACTTATCCATATTATATTGCATCTTTTGCAAAACAATTCTGAAGTAAAGTAATGTTAAATCACAAAACCTGCTTTGCAGCCAAAAATGGCAATAACTGCTGTTTTTCAGTTGTAATTTTATAATTGATGCAAGAAAAGGTCACAATCAACTTTTTTGTGTACGTAAATAGCAGCCAACCAACCATGATGAAAAACATTTTAAAAAGTATGGAATACATTTTTTCAACTTTTTTTACGCGGAAACATAACGGATGGGAAAAATGTTAATCTATTGTGCCATGAAAATCTGATTATAATGCAGGTTTGGGAAAAAGTATACTTTAGGTCCCATTAAAACCTGTATCCTAACCCTAAAACTAACCCTACACCCTAGCCCTAACCCTAAATTAAACCTAACCCTAAACCCTGACCCTAAAATTATGAATGGGACCTAAAGTACACTTGGTCCCAGGTTTGAAATTGTTTTTTATTCTATGCACAACCCAAAATCATTGATAGGTTGTTATGGATTTATTTAGACAACAATGTCTATATAAATAAACATATTCTTTGAATTCAAAGGTATAGGTTCCGATCATATTTTCACACCACTGGGCTCAACCGGAAGTGGCGTATTTTTTGATTCCATATGGAAGCCCATATTGTTCTGATTCGTATTCCAAAATTTCACCTCCAAATTCTTTATATTTTTGGATTTATAGTATAAAACGTAAAATTATTGGTGTACCTATTTCCTATTTCTTTTGTATTTACATAATAGCCTCATTCCCAGGGTTACATACCTTCTTTTGCCTCTCAAAAGAAAACTAGAAGCAAGCTGAGGTTAACAATTTCAGAAAATGCATTTCAGAGGTCAAGGTCTATCAGATAAACGTAAATTACACATGTATGCTACAATAGGAACCTACACCTTTAATTTAATTCTTTGATTTTGATGGTCAGACAAAAACGTCAAAATTTCAGTAAAAATATCACATATCACAAAATTTTAGTAATTTCGAAACTTGTGATATTCATCTCCAATTTTTAAAGATTTAGTTATTTAGTTTAGGGTTAAGTACAGCAGATTAAAGACAAAAGATGAGATGAAATATTCTAAGTAGAAAAGTGGCCAGTAGTATAAATCCAGCAAATGATGACAAAAATTGAGATGAAACATCCAGTTGAATAAATGATGTGTGCTGTGCAAGAGGAATTCGGAAAAACACCTGCACCAAATGACTCCAGCCAAGGTATGAGGGATGCATGGAATAAGAAGGAAAGGAAACCGACAAGGCGCGAACCATGATGGTGACTTTTTATTGGTTGCCATCATACCTATTGGCAGAATGACAGGCACGGATTCTGATATCCTCATGATCTCATTAACCTCGATAACCCATAGGGCATTATCACTTTTTTCAAAATGATAGAATGAAAGAGTATTCACATAGGATAACAATATTGATGCTAACTAGTATACATTTTTCTAGGACATTTTGAGTATCGACATATAATCAAAAATACCGTCAATGTTTCAACAATAACAGTATAATATCTTGAAAAAATGATAGAAAAGGGGGAAAAATGTGTAGTTTTTGAAAATTTGTTGTGACCAAATTAGGTTCAATATAAGGCCTAAAAAAAGAGATGTTGACTTGCCCTTTGCGACCGACCCAAAATTTGCAAAATTTAGGGTCGCTTAATTTTTTATTTATTTATTTTATTTTTTGGTGAACTTTTGCTTATCTCAATAGTGAATTTCGTAAAAATAGCATAATATTTGGGTTGAGTTTACAACATTATTAACAAATTGTTATATTTGTGCATTGAAACAAACATAAATCTTGAATAAATAAAGCATGCAAAAATATAAACTATTTTACACAGGTTTTTCTTGGTCCATTTTTGGAGAATTTTTTTTTTTTTTAACCGACCGACCGACCCATATTTTCACCACTAAGGGCAAGTCAACAATTTTTTTTTGGCCTAAGATATAGATGTGTAAGAATTTGTTTCATATTTGGCCTTTGCACAGAACAATGTATGAGCTTAACTTACACTGAACACTTTGAAGACTTGTTGCACTCAATACTTGATCAAATTGTGTCACCGTGAAGAAAACTTGCAGAACATATTATGTAAATAATACATCTGATGACATCACACTGGGTCCCCAAAGGAGGATCAAATTTGAAATATATTTCAATTGAAAGTGTAATGAAATATCTTTTTAATATTTGTTTATTTATGTTCTTTTTCTGTTATGTGTACAGGAGCTTGCTGCTGAAATCTCTCGTGGGCGATTAACGTACGGTGACAATACAGGAAGTTGACAACGTCATTTACACCATGCTTCCATAAGAGCACACTACAGAGAGCAAGTCAATTGATGTTGTTTCCATGGCGACCACCCTGTCATGAGCTGGGAGGACTGCATGTACAGCCATTATTTGGTATGCGCAGTGTGCACTCTGTTGGCATCTAAATAGACAGGTTGTTCTTGGAATATTTACTTGAGTTTGTTATAAAGCCTTGATTTAGCCACCACACAGCAGTGCTGTATAAGTTCAGATGTTTTTGTGCCAACATGAAAGAGTCATGTGATGGAGAAATGTTGTGAATAGTGCTCAGTTTAATTTAATAGTATTTGCAACTTCACTTTTAAAGGAATTAAGTAAACTTAAATGCAGAACTGGTGTGTGAGAATCAATTTCCAAAGGGAAATTAATTAGAAGGATTGTTTAATTCTTGAGCAAGGGGAGCTAAACAAGAATTTTAATGAAAAGCCGTTCAGAATCGGATCTGAAGTCGAGGAACATCTGGGATAGCGTGCTATTTGGTGCTACCAGCATGAAAGGGACAGAAGGAGATACGAGATCGGTTCACTCGACCGCATCTCAGACCACCACCGATTCTGTCAAACGAAAGAGACACACGGGATCGATATTTCCACGTTTCTGGCAGAACAAATCTAAAGCTCGTAAAGGTAGCACAGATTCTGACCACAGTGGGAGTATCACTTCCATGACACCTCCGCCCAAATCCAGTCGACGGGTTAGCGCAACTCGCAGTCCCGGCGCTTCGTCCCATCTAAGCAGCGCTTCCAGGCGTAGCGCCGGATCCACCACCGAATGTCCACTCTGCCTTATGGAACGACCAAAGGATCAATTTCCAGAAATCATGACATGCGAGCATCGCTCTTGCCGCGAGTGCCTTAGACAGTACCTCAAGATAGAGATCACGGAGAGTCGGGTCAATATAGCATGCCCGGAATGTGCGGAGCCCCTGCATCCAAATGACATCAAGATGGTTCTTCAGGACGATGCTTTGATGAGTAAATACGAGGAGTTTACCCTCCGGCGGCTCTTGATGGTCGACCCCGACTGCCGATGGTGTCCTGCACCTGATTGTGGGTAGGTATTCAAATTCCTGTGAAATGTGCGACAATCAGATTTAGAAAAGAAAATGATGTCCACTTTTCCTCATATATTGTTTATTCATATAAAACAAAACTACGTAGGATCTTATTATTTTGTACTTGATAAAACCCAGAATTTGATGAATTTCTATTCCATTGAGAATCTACATGTACCATAAATTTTAGTACTAAACGGTTGCCGCGAATGTAAGGTGAATCCGGCTGACCCCGTGATGGGGATAAAACCGGATTTAAAATCTTGGCTTACTACTACTACTGCTACTAAACTTTTCACTCAAAGATAGCATGCTGTAATATTTTGGAAGTTGCTTTACATGTAGCATGTATGCACATTATAATAATTCTAATGTATTTTGTAAAATCTTTCTTACCGTGATCACATCCACTATAGGTTGTTGTATTTTGCTAGGATTCTATTTCCTTATTACTTATCTCTTACTTTAATGAAACATGATGCAATCCATCCCATGTCATTTTTTAGCATTTTCAAATAAAATACTCATTAAACGTGTCCATTTATGCTTTGAGTTAGCGATAAAAAGACTCATTTATTTTATAAATATTCAGATACAAATTTCAAAGTATAGACCTCTGGAAAGGCAGCCATTACTGACAGTTTCATAGGATACCCTCGCTAAATGCTCATTGGGTACCCACCTCTGGAAAGGCAGCCATTACTGACAGTTTCATAGGATACCCTCGCTAAATGCTCATTGGGTACCCACCTCTGGAAAGGCAGCCATTACTGACAGTTTCATAGGATACCCTCGCTAAACGCTCATTGGGTACCCATATATACTTTGAAATTTGTTTCTAAGCACGCCTGTAATGGGCTTGTGCACTTTTAATTCCAAAGATAGTCACCTGAAATAATGCTATTAAATATTCAGATATACTTTTGCTTCAACTTTTACTTCAATTGTAGGCCTATAAATTAGTTAACCTTATGGTTTGACTTGTTTTTTGTCCCCTTAGGTTTGCTGTTCTTGCCAATGGCTGTGCCAGTTGTCCTCAATTGTTCTGCCAACGTCACGGGTGCGGTACTAGTTTCTGTTACCACTGTAAACAGATTTGGCATCCGAACCAAACTTGCGACGCTGCCAGGCAACAGAGGTCCGGCGTTATGCGCAAGAATTCCTTGTCCTACAGCCAGGGATCTGCATCACGTAAGTACACTCCAATAGACCATATAGATAATTGACATAATCCCGCCGTTGATGGGGTAAATCCACAGAACCGGATGGGGAATCGGAACTCAGAACGAGGCCAAGTATGATAAACACACTACTTGCTCTCGCTCCGAGTTCCGTTCCCCGTCCGATTCTGTGGATTTACCACATAAACGGCGGGAGTAGGTCAATTATCAATATGGTCTATTGATGTGCATGATTGCCTATAATGCAGACCAGGGGCCGATTTCACTAACATTTAGCGATGGTCGCTAACCCCGTTTTGATCGCTAAACTCCAAAAACGATCGCTAATACCCGCTATTTAGCGATCGTTTTTGGAGTTTAGCGATCAAAACGGGGTTAGCGACCATCGCTAAATGTTAGTGAAATCGGCCCCTAGTCTTTGTGTACTACAGGGTTGAAGCTATTCCAAATTTGGTGTCGGGTGAAATTAAATGAAAGCATCGTACAGATTGCAAGAATGACAGCTCTGTTTTTAAGACCATAATGACCAATTTGTCAATTCATTATGGTTTATTCAGAGTTCGTCGATATTCATCGCACGACGTCCACTTACTCACAGTCTTTTACACGAGCTATTCCTTGTGCATAGCAGGTGTTAAGACTGCGCCAGGATATAGAAAAAAATTCAACCTTTCTGGGAATTTTTCTAGTGCTGATGAGAATTTTCTGTGAGATTTATGAAAAATTGGTTAAAATTGCTCTAAAATAACACTTGTTTTTATCAGTAATTTGACATTAACCCCCAAATTTGCATTATTGGCTCATTTATTTGTATTAATTAAG
>JXSR01S039198.1:2777-27608 GCA_000969725.1 Ophiothrix spiculata | reverse complement strand
AGATATTACTACAAAGATTATAATGAGATATTTTACAACTTACCGTACCAAAGCACCGACCTGTCGATATTTTGTAACATCTCCATTGCAAAATGTTAAGGTTTCCAATCCTCAGTGTAATGTCCGCCCATGCTCATTGGTCAATGTTGTTTCGTATAAGTATAAGCTTCCATGTGCCGTCTGCTTGTGATAATTGAATTTCTTTCACAGAAATTATTCACATGCACAGTTTCATTATTCCATAAGTATGGCTTATGCCTATGAAATGTTATTGACATTATGCAAGTGTCCGACTATCTAAAAACAATTTTCGGTTTTGGAAAGTACAGTTTAACTCATGCAACTTTTGATAGAACGTCTGCAAGCAATGGCGTACGGTCACGGCCAGTCAGAACTGGTTCCAGCCGGATATGAGGGGACGCTTCCCTGGATGAAATTGCGCAATCCCGCTCAAGTTTGAATGGAATGTGAATACATGTGCGTGATGGAATGTTGTGAATGCATACCAATGCCTCACAGGTGTTAGCGTTGTCACTATTTTTTTTAAAATTTATTTACGGTATTTATTTATTTATTCATGATTGGACATGAACATTAATTTTAAACTTTTTCAAATGGAGAAATTTCTAAATAAAATAAGTCCAAAGTTTGTTTGAAAATGCGATTAATGATTTATTGAAAAAAATCTCAAATTATCAAAAAGCATGGTCGCATTTGATACGTGATGGATATGAATAAATGTTGTTGTTAGGATCGCGTTTTCGTTTATATTCTTCTTTAATCAATGATCATTCAAAGCTGATTTTTGTTCCCGTGAGGCTTATTTCATTACACCGGCTTTCCCGGCCGATTTGAAAATTGTTTTACAACATTTCAAAGGCATTTACAGCATTTTCTCACGAATTATGAAAAAAATCACTCTGCATGTCTAATTTTTAATTCGTCAGGTAAGACATGTTTTTTGACTAATTAATGTTTTCAGTGCATTGATTTTCTTAAAAAATTAGTATTTGGTAGATTTATTTGTGCTGACAGTGATAACGAACTACATTGTAAATGAAATAACTTTTTTTTTTTTGAGATACAGACATTTCAAAAAGTACAAAACGTACATATTTCACACAAATTCACTTGATTTACCACACAGAGTATAGGGAAAACTCCAAAAAGTTGATCATTATGTGCTTTTAAAATAGAAAGTGCTTCATTAATTTTTAAATTTTTACATAGGGTAAAGCGTTTTTGCACCTTTTCGCACTTCAAAATATTCACCGTGTTAGTATTCAAGAAAATTACAAAAATTTGTATTTTTCAACAAAATTTGATTACTTTGTGATGGTCACAGGGCTTACGAAGACCACAAAGCGAGATATCATTCGTTCAACTTTGGTGTGCTCCACGTTCAAATTGACCCCTTTTGTCCCTATTCAATTATAATGCGCTTGAGATTGTAGAAAGAACACGAAACACATCGTCAAATATTGATATATTGATCAGGTAAAAGAGCTGCATTTCCTATATTATAACATGTGTTTTTATTAAATTTTTAGTGTGCTTCTTTTAACATGTTTAAAGAAATGACAAATCATAGAATTTGTAAAGTTGAATATATCAAAAATGGGTGTCGACAAGCAGTCCGCATTTGAGACAAAATATCGTTAGGTGCAAGCATTTTCATGCACGAAGGAATTGAAAATTTTTGTCACGCATTTTGGCCTATTTTTACTGACTTCCATGCCCGCTTCCATGCCATATCTTCTCAAAAGCGGCCTAGCACATAAATAATAAATTATTTTAATTTTCAGTTCATAGAAATGCGTTGAGTAGTTTGTCCAATATAAAGAAACTAATCATTTTTGATTGACTAATACAGAATCTGTCAGAACCAGTGTCGGTGGCTTGACATGCTTGAGTAAATCCGAAGTTAATGTTTGGACATCTGAATTTTGTCCACAGAGTCTAAGGAGCAAGTATTCAATAGTAGATGGTTTGAACGCCTTTCGAAACATTTGAACATAAAACAACATAGAATCAAACCGAATCAGAAAAAAATGGACCAGATCATCAAATGTAATACCTTTATGTTTAGTAAACTTTTTTTAACCCTGGGATCGCATGACATTTTAACTGAATGCCGTATTACACGAAAAGAATCTAAACTGTCACCTATAAAAAATCAACTTCCATACCGTATTTCATACTGTAGTACATAATTGTATGTACAAACCGATATCATCAACAAAATCGACGTTTAAATTTCCTTTCTAAACATGTATACATTCAAAGCTTGGCCAGTAAAAATTAATTCTAAAGAAAACAGGATTACAACTCAAGAACTGCCCTAAAACAACAGAAAACGCTCATATTTATATATTGTCTGTCAACCTACGATTGTGGCCAGCTTAGATTAACGAGGTGGAAAATGCTCCGTCGTTTTTTTCCTAATTTGTATCTCCCTTCGAACAAATTGCTTAAGGGACACTATATTCGAGAGGGGGATATACAAATTAGCTTGTCACTTGCAATGGCGTGTCTTTGATATCTTGTGTCAATTATAGCACTGCCACTGGTACCAGTCCCCTCCGGCTGGACTGAACCGTATGTAAACCACTTCATGCTCAAGTGCTCAAGTGTTTTTAAGTTAAAATTTCAAGTGCAATATAGTGTACTTGGACGTTTATTTTAAACTGACAAAATATTAAAAATTAATCACACTGACGAATAGGTTTGTATTTTTATTGTTCCAAAATCTGTGATTGAATAATATTGAATGACAGCTGCATCGAGAGGTTGCAAGGGTTCAGTTGCACATCAACATAATATAGAGCTCAACGTACTCTTACATTTTTCGAGTTCAAATATCGAGTTTACGACCGTAAACAAAATTGTTAACAAAATTGTTTCTCATTTTTGTTAAATTAGCATATGTGTAAATTGTATATAATTCCTTTTCATTGGGTCTACCACTAGTACCAGTCCATGTAATCCTACTGTGAAGTCTATTCATATTTACAAAAGATTTGCACGTAACGAACTGACAATTTTGTAAAACCCTTTTCAAACGAAACGATTTATAATTTGTAATGCTACCTACCGTGAAATTCAGTTTTTGTAAACATCTAAAGGTGAAAAATGTCGGGTTGCCACCTTTGGTGGGAGTAGGGTAAGCCTTGAAAGTCCGTGGGTAGGGAGGTGGCAACCACCCCCTCTCATATAAATGTCGCCATTTTGAAACTATCTGCATGCTAAGAAGCTTAAACTTACTGCAGATCTATCATGAACCAGACACCTTAAAGCACACAGAAACCACGTTATGTACCAATTGTCAACGTTAATGCACAGAACAAAAAGCTGAATGACATTCGACAAGCATTAGTCTCTTATTCCCACTATCCCCAACCATTTATATTTTCCTAGCGCTCTAAAAGCTGCAACTTCCACTGTTCTCCAACCAATTATTAATTAGTACCTTTCTTGTACATTAGCGGAAATCTGATTCTTCAAAGTTAAGTAGATTCCGCTCAACGGCCATGCTTTATTATTAATCGATGCCCCTAGACATGCAAGACAAGACTGTCCCACCAGCAAGATCATGATTTTTTGTATAGAAATAGCCGCACGTGTTACTTTTATCGGTCATGATCTTGTACTTTTTCGAGTGTGTAACAAAATCATACTGGTTGCTTGGAGTGATCTGTTTCATTTTCCTTTCTTTATTGCTAGCTGCAACTTACTCCCTTAACATGCTTAAGGGATTGCGGGCACCCCTTAAGGGATAAGACATACCCCCTTATAAGATATTATTGCGTTGGTATACTTTATACTGGTCTTTCGAGAAAGTGCCTAATTGTTTAGACTGACTAGCCTTTTGATAATCACATAAAATTGTAACGACAATAAGAATAACAACAAGATGGCATTTAGACGCGCTATTCACGAGAGTATATAAAATTTAAAAGTCGTTTACAACCCAATTTTTGGTAATGATGCAAAATGTTTGGGAATAACTTATTCGTCTTTATTAATTTATGTGTTAATAAGACAATAATTCAGGACGTTTCTACACATTTTAAATCTTTAACAGTTAAATGTGTCTAATTCCGTCTTACTGACAGTGTGGGCGTTAGTTTATAATTATATTGATAGACTTTTGCACAAATTCACGTCAATGCCATTACAAACCATATTCTTCATTTTTCAGACTAGTGTGTTTGATTGATGTTGAAAGGAAATGGAACAAGCTCTTACAAACCGGGTAAGTCGTGGTTAAAGGCGGTGTCACACATCATCGTACCGTACGAATAACGTACTAATAACGATAATCGATATTACATGTATTTCAATGACAAATCCAGTGTACGTTATTAGTACGTTATTCGTACGTTTTGTGATGTGTGACACCGCCTTTAGGGGAACGGCTAATTGCTGATAAAGAATGGAATTTGTTTAAGTACTGTTAATAATGGTAAGTAACCCATAAATTCGTCTTGTTTAAAATGGTCAATCAATCACCCTAGTCATTGTAGCTGTAGCTTTTTATCACATAAGCTACATGTAAACCACCTAACCAAACATAAGCTGAACACAAAATAACTCATAGTATTTGAAATGTTTTGATTTTGGCAAAGCAAAATATTGTTAATTTCTATGGCATCACGGATTAACGCCCTTGACAAATAATAGGAACTCATGATAATGAATAAGCAGACTTCTTCTGAATACCATGCTGAATGCTAATTTGCTAAGTGATTTATACTTCCGAAGTATGGAAGTATTTATAAAATTTACATTCAAAGAAATGAAAGACAACCATCATCCATTCTTCTATTGCTTGCTCTATGATGTTCCCTATATATTTAGCTACACTTTTCTATTTTCGTTCGTACATATCCAACAAAATAAACCAGACTGCCGTACACAAAAAAAAAGTTGTGTTAAAAAGGGAACATGGTTAACAGGTTGGGTTAAATTTTGCACAATGTTGGGTAAAATTTGACACAATGTTGGGTAATGGTGCACGTTTTACCTGGCCCAACATTGTGTCAAATTTTGCCCAACATTGTGCAAAATTTAACCCAACCTGTTAACCATGTTCCCTTTTTAACACAACTTTTTCTGTGTGTACTTGTATTGATTTGTCTAGGCTACTGACATCTTGAGGTGATATTTGATCAGAAACATTGCCTAAATTCCCGCTTTCATTGAATTCCCGATGGCATCGTAAAGGATAAACACGGAGTGATACAATAGGAGCTGCATTAACACTATCACCTAAATTTGCACACGTGTGCTCTTGAGGTGGGACTTTATTTTTTACATGTAGCTCTTAGTCAATTTCCAATATAATGCAAAACAAATGACCTACTTGCAGGCAAAATTTGTAAAATTCAAGCGGAAAATATATTGAATAAGCATGATAAGTGACAAGCCCGTAGCCAGGGGGATGCGTTGGGGGCGTCGCACCCCTAAATTTGACAATCTACAAAAAAGTCCACAAAAATTCCCTAAATACCCACCAAAAGAAGACCTAAAGCACCAAAACATGTAAATGGAAGGCCGTTTTTACCAAAATACTAAACAAAATGCTTGAAAAACTACTGAAAAACTTTTTTTTTTTTTTGCATGTCACTTTGTCAAAACCATTAAAATTAGTTTTGGGTCGACCAAAACGGAAATTTTTCCTCCAAAAGGTCCACTTTTTGAAAATCCGCACCCCCTTGAAAAAATCCTGGCTACGGGCCTGATATCTTCCGAGTTTACTCAAATTCCGATTTTGGAATCATACCGAAAGACAATTACATGTTGGTACACTGTTAGAACGTTGGGCAAATAATTTACCCAACGTTGGTTCAACTATGAACAACCCAACTTCTGGGTAAATAATTACCAACGTTGCGTACAATGTTGGCTAATTACCTCACTGTTGGGTAAAAGTTTTAGCTAATTACCCAAATATTGGGTAAAATTTCATCAACAGTTGGTTAATATTATTTACCCAACAATTGGGTTGTTCATAGTTTAACCAACGCTAAAAAATTGCCCAACAGTATAACAGTGTACATTAGCTCTAATACCACGTTCGTTTTTCTTCCATTAACAGCGCGGATAACACTGTCGATTCTGGTGCTAGTTATATTGTATGTCTACAATATATGAAGATGTGTTTTGACTATCCCAGATATTATCAGCAATAAAACATAGACAATAAAAAAAGACAATTGTGATCAAGTAAAATCAAGACAAACATACCGATAAGAAATTTTTCCATTTATGCAAAATGCATTCAAAGTGACTTTCAAGAGATTAATATAATTCGTTTTACTGTTCTGCATTTGTTTTGTTAGTACACCGTATTCTGAACCGTGGTGAAAATGTATATTCTATTCTTAACCAAAAAGATTATTATGAAAAAGAGAAACTATGGATTTAATTTCTCAGGTTTAGCCATCTTTGATAATCAGAACGTTCCCCATATAGAAGTAGCAGATTATGATAAGCGAACTCATTTATTTGCGTAGAGTTCAGAGAACAAAAACTTCTTCGAATCCACCAATATATGGACAATATCCGCTGTTACCAGAAGACTGCACGTGATTGTCGGGTTGTATTTCATGAAATCGACTTGACTTAGGACAACTCTATCAAATAGACGCATGGTAGCTTAGCAGGTCCTTATAGACGCATGGTAGCGAAGCAGGTCCTTTATTTATATACTTGTGTAAATGGAATGCATTTGTTAAATAATTAAAAGTAACCGAATCTCATAAAGTTGGTTCTTGTTATTGCATCGACCCAATTACATACAATCTATTTACATGTGAATGCTTAGTAAGTAATATTATTCAATATACATTTAGAGACGTTTAAATATATTTCTGTTCATGTCAAAGTATACAACATTGGTGGTTTATTTAAATCAATCAAAATTGTATATAAAAGTACAAATCAAGTTGTAAATAAAAGCGCAAAGTTTTATAAGCAAACGACATTGTTTCTCTATCATGACTACCTTCTTATTTTGACTTTTTCAACTGCATTTCTGTACTAAAAAGAATTCTGTTGTATTTGTAAGCGATTTTAGTAACTAAAATTTAAAAAAAATCATAATAACTAACGTTTCTATTTTCTAGTGCAATTGTTAAACCTAATTACGTATTACACTGCAACCTTATTGTTTAAACATATGAAAGCGGAAATTTCATTATTTATAGTCTAATACATCTATTACAACCAACGTTTAAACCAATATTTTAAGGCGAGGATATGAGTGGTTGGTAAGATATTTAGGATGCATCACAAACGTTTGCACGTGTTCTCGGTTTGATCTTAATGTACTTCCTGTTTTTGCGTATAGCCTGCGTAAAGCGTAACAAAAGAGCATGTGTATTGTTGGTAGGTTGCACTTGCAAATGTTAGTTTAAGTATACCTGTCATGGGTAAAATACACATCCAATGGCAACGTTACAAATTATTTTTGAATGAATTATCGAAGCTTACAGTGATAAAAGACCACAGGCGCTAGCTTCTGTTGCGCTTAGTAGTTTATTCAGCGGTCGAGTAAAGCCAAGCTCATGATACGTCGCGTGCGAGCACGCGAGGGACTATCAGCGAAGATTTACGAGGGTAATTACTAGTATATTAAATAGTCTTTCCACTAACGTATTTAATTAAAACAAACTGTGTTGCTAACATTGTCGTGACGATAACTTTAAATAATTAAGTCAATCTTGAGTTGAATGTACAATTTCAAAATCTCTTAAATTTTTTAAGAGATTGATCTTATCTTGTTATTGAACACTATAATAGATCATGTTGGTTGATAATGCTTAAACCATGTTAATGAAAATGCGGCAAACATGTACACCCTTCCCATTGGGTACAATTTTACTCTTAGCCATTACTTCGTGAGAAAAGAATAAAGTGATATCTTTCGACCCGACGTGCTCGAGATTTAGCGATAAAAGCACGTACAATAAGTCTGTTTACGTAAACGACACACTCTTATAACGAAAGGATCAAATTTGATCCCATAAAGTATCAAATATGAGCTTATCCTTTTTGGGATCAAATTTGATCCTTTTTGGATCAAAAAGGAGTGTATTTGATCCGAAAAGGATCAAATTTGATCCCAAAAAGGATCAAATTTGATCCCAAAAAGGATAAGCTCATATTTGATACTTTATGGGATCAATTTGATCCTTTCTTTTTAAGAGTGCATATTCCATAGCGCCTTTTTCATGCTTGTAGACAGATAGCACAAGACATGATAGATCGCTGTACTTAAATTTCAATTATTTAAATCTAATAAATACATTGTTTTCCCTGAGGTGGATACGCAAGTTGAATACTTGAAGGTTTTTGGTTAAGCCTTGTTGAATATTATTGAGCATCTCTAAAGTAGAATATTGTAGTCAAATGAGCCGTAATTCTTAATCAAGATACCCAGAGTATTATAATGTTATAAATACGTAATAATATATAAATTCTATAATCATGTAATTTTCATCATTCTGCAAAATGCATACTAGCTATGCCAGGCATATTGCATATCAATAATACAGTTCCCGGATTCTGATAGTGGTATACGTGTGAGATTTTGCACTCAGGTAAAAATGTTCAATCCTACATTACTCTCTTCAGGGCGGTGAAACTCGGTATTCCTAACCAACAGACGAAAGTGGTATCATCCACGCTTGGGTCAACAGGTTAACAGTGTATAAGTGGGCGGCATTAATTTGTTCTAGCCAATCAGACTGGCGTTATTTTTGTATTGTATTTATTTCCGTTTGGTCATTTCGTTTTTTTTTTCTCTTGCAGTCATTTAAACTTAAAGATGGTAAGAACCTACCTTTAAAGACATGGGCAATGCTTTTATTACAACAGACGAATTAACCCAATATTTCAAGGCATTAAGATTTTAACAGTTGGTACATATAAAATACATCACAAACGTATGCACTTGTTCTTGGTTGTGATCTGAATGTACTTCCTGTTTGGGTGTATTGTCCATGCAAAGTGTAACAAAGAAGCTACATGGTACCGGTTGGTAACTTGCCTTAGAAAGCCTCTGGTATATATGTAATAGTATCTGTCAGGGGTAACGAATTATTACAAACCATTTTTCTGGATGAATTACCTAACCTGAAAATGTTAAACGACCGCAAGCACTGGTTCCTTTGCGCTCAGTGGTTTATTCAGCGGTTTTGTAGAGGCAATCTCTCCATACGTCGCGTGTGGGCACGCGAGGAACGTATCAGCTAAGATTTGTTTAACGCGGGTAATTAAGTCAAATTTTCTACCCACTAACGTGGTTAATTAAAGCAAACTGTCTTCACGAGCCTTGGCGCCCTTGTCGTCATGAAGAAAGGTTCTCTAAAACCAAAATCTCATATGGTACCAATACCAATCCCCAGTGTAATCAGGTTTTATCATTATTATGCTACAGAGTGACCTGGAATCTATCTTTAACCCATGCCCCCTCCACACATACCAAATATCATGTGGTTTGCATGATACAGCCAGAAGAAATTACCAAACCAGAGCACACATACACATACGCCACATTTGCATATTACCGTATTTAAAGTGGATCGAAACACTTTTTATCAAAATGAGTTGGATACAAACAAACGCAGTTAGATAATCCTAAAAAGGGAAGCATATTTTTAGTGATTATGTGCCCTCAACTTTAAGAGCTGCACTCTTGCCAAAAGAAATATAATGACCCGCGTATCAGCATCAGCTAAATTCTAAATTACAAAAGTACTCATACATAAATTTTATTTAAACTGTGTATCAAGATTTTCGAAGATTTGCCCGAGATTTTTTATTTCATGTCAGTTAGAGCCATCAAATAGCTGATATGTTGGGTTAACTACACAAATCACATTGCGAGGTGCACCAGGCACTGTAAGCGTACGCTATGTCTGACTATTGCTACGTTGAAAACACAGCATCACTTATTAAATTCGTACAAGCAAAGGTTGTTGCTTTACTTGTATCTTTTCAATACAAATGATATTTGTTTATTACATTTTGTGTACAAACACGTGATGTTTACATCTAATATGTGAGCTGTTGAAACGAATGTTTCATATCAGTGAGTGTTTTTAATGCTGCTGCCATTTCAAGCGAGCTGAAAACCTGTACGGGCTGAATGTTTAGATTTATGTTAATAAACATAATTGTGTGGTACCGTACAACGTGCTGGTTTTTTTTTTCTACAGCCAGCATTTCCATCCACTATATCTATTATTCATTTGGTGAGAATATAATAGATTATGCAGAAGAGGGTTTAAAAGGTGCATACTTTGTCACTCTTTGACAAACTTTGAGTTGAAATAATTGTCCAAGGTACAGACAATTGACGTCTTATATATCCATTCAACCATGATGTTCAAACAAAACACCAATTAAAGCACCTTAATGTTTTTAGAAAAACGATTGTGTTTTATTTTAATTTTAAGCTTATACCGTATATCAACTGTCAGAGGCTGCGGAGGAGACGTCAACACACGTGCAATCTGAACCTGAAATATGACCGCCCTGCATTTTAAGCGGATTATATAAACCCTGAAGAACAACTCGTGTTTTTCATGTTTGTTAATTAAAATGTATCTTTAAGCATGTTATGTACAATTATCCTAGAATATTTAATCCATGTGAACAAATAATGTTTAATATTAATCTGAAGCTCTGTCGCTGATGATTGATCACAAACTTGATGTTCAGACTAATACTGACTTTTATTTGGTTAATCTATAGAAGTTTTCTTTACCAAATTGGAATCATACACATTTTATACATTTATTTTCCCACTTTTATTATTGTATTGTACTTTCACTGTATGCCCATTGCTTTTATATGTTGTTTTTTTCTGATTATGGTTAATATGGGGTGAAACAAATGCACTTAAAGGACGCAAAGAGGGAAATCATCCAAAAAACAATAGCGTGAATAGTGCGTCAACTTAGATACCGTATGTTAGAGTACCAAGTCAGAGACATGCATGCCATTATAGGGCTATCTTAAGAGTAAATTTGAGATCATTTTCAGTTTCAAGGATACCAGCTTGATAATAAGCTTGATAATATATAGGAATTCACAAAAGTCTCATAACCCTAACGAAAATCGTAAGTATGACTTATCTGAGTAAAGTGATATTTATGCGGGTACAGCTTGAACTTCAGCTTCAATCTTGATATCTTTCTTATGGCAAACAATCAAAAATATGACAAAGTTGTCTTTGTTAATACTATATATGCCAAAACACGGTGAGGTAATGTTTTACACGGTTTCATACTTGTCTGAGCTAATATAACGTTGTTATTTTGAAACGACCAATTCTTGAATAAAACTTTTAAGATAACATAGCTTAGTATTTTTTTATCATTTGTCACAAGTATAAGTATTCTAATGTTCATATATGCACTTGAGTTTGCATATGCATATTGCGTTTCAAACCTCGAATAAGCAGGGCTTACATGACGTAAAGCTTAAAAATCCAATTTAATAATAGATTTTTCTTGTAAATAGTAATTTTCTCCGTTGGAAATAAGTTCATTTTATGTAATATTTACCTTTATTTTCACGTTGAAACCTTTCTTATCACATTTCATTGAAGGTTTTCTCTTTCAATCCTTCATTTTATTGCCTTTTGTCCCTTAATGATTGCCCTAGGCTGCTTGTTCGATGCGTTCAACTGAAAGTAAGAAAAACTGTATTTTGTTCTAAATTGGAAATTAATTTAGTACATTGTAAAAACAGCATAGTACTCTTTGACCATGTTGACATTGGATCGTTTGCTCTTTTCAGTTCGTTTATTTATATATATTTAGTTGATTGAGTGGTTTTGACATCGCGAAACAAATAATTCACGCAGTCCGGAACGCAACACGCGAAGTGCATTGTACAGTTTTAATCCACCAGCGTACTTTGGATGCTTGCTTGACTTGGTTATACGTGCAAAAGAGGAGTTATACACATTTTTTTATCTGTTTGTTTTACTCTTGATTGTTACTATGATTTAAAGTTTGGTTTCAATTTTTTTGATTATTTCTTCATTTTTTAGATGTTCGTTTTGTTTTTAAATATATACAATATTATTTAGCAAACAAATAGTTATTTTAGTTTATTTTAGCAAACAAATTTTAGTTGTTTTGTTTATTTTAGCAAACAAATTATTTATCAGAGACTTTTATGGAAATACATTTCAAATTAGAGAAAAAAAGCAGATATAAATTCTATCAATAAAGCCATTGACACATTGATATTGCATTTAACAAAATATTAACAGAAGAAAAGTACTTTAATCGTCATGATAAAGATCTGAGTGACTTGGTGCTTCTTTCATTGAAATGATTTTACGCTACAACAGTTTCTGTAAATTTACAGATTTCTGAGGTGGGGGTTATAAAGTTAAGGGTATTTTGATTTAACAGTATAAGTTAGATCAAAGAGAGCTGATATTTTGTCATCATAAACGGTACGACCAGGTTGCAATAATATCTCCTTATTCTGGTTATTCAAGGAGCTTTCATATGATTAAAATGGTAGTATATTATGAGAACATTCGTAATTGCTCCATTTTCGTATATGTTAGTTGTTTGACCCACTTCCATAAATCGAAAGTCCCATTTGTTTTTTGACAAATGCATTTGCACAGACAATATATACATTATAGTTGTTAAAGAATACTTTTCCGTGTCTTTCATAATGACTGGATTAAAACAACCATTTTGATGCAAGCAGAATGCCATATATGCAATATATCTTTATTTTTTCTTATAACGATTCTAATCCTTTTATATTATAAATGGTACGGGGCAAGATTGTACTTGGGCTCGTGTTCTTGACAAAATTATGCCTTAGGCACTTTAGGGTTAAATCCAAAAATCGAGGTTACTTTATTCAAGTAGATATACTTGTACCATAATGCCCACCCTTTACTAGCTCTAACGCATCACGCACGAGACGCGCGCACGTGGATGTGTAATTGGATCGGAATGCCTTTATTTATTCAGTTGGTAACCAGTTCAATCAGTTTTTTCTGATGGTAATACGTTTTACTTTTGCTATAAACTTTTAATTCTAAAAGAAAAAGTGCATTCTAAATTTGTATAATAGTGTAAACGTTTTTCATTACACTAAACATGCTAAATGGTAATGTGAAACATATCTGACCATAGCTATATGGTCAGATATGTGTCACATTACCACACATTTCCAAGTGTGACTCAAATGATCTGTTGTACATATCTTCACATGCATAAAAGATACCCTCAGCTTAATTATTTCATAATATCTGATTTTAAGTTTTCTCATAATACACAATTTCATTCCGATTTCTTTACATTGTGTGAAAAGCTGTCTGGTTTTCGTCTTGTGCCTTGTGCAGATATTCAAGACTATTCAACATTTTAAATGCTGATTTTTTTCTGATTAAAAATAATTAAAAAAAATAATTTGGCTTTAGAATATAATAATCAAAAAATTCAATAAAGTTTTATATTTGCTTTTTCATCTTATACAATTTCTGTTGATTTTTCCCACAACGTTTCTCTGCATATTGATTTAAAACTATTTGGCTTTGTTATGTGAAACACAGGAAACCCCAAAGGAACCATGTGCATGCAACGACCGAGTGAATTTTTCCCATTTTTGTATTGAATTTTGCGTATTAGATTCTCTCTTATTTTGAACTAATGCATGACGTATGGTCTGAAGCTTTTTTTGTTTCAATATCTGGTGTACCAGTATAGCTACATGTCCCCATAGGCTTTTCGGTGTGATGTCGAAGATATCAGCCACACTGCAGTTTTCTTTGTTACTTATTAATATTTCCTTTTTCCTTCGAATAACTAGTGTAATCCCTATCGTAAAGAAACAAAACAAGATTATATTGATACTTGCATTGTTTGACCATACTTGCTTCAAAAATGGTAGACTTGAAAAGTGAATCTGACATTAGATTTAGATTGGGATACCACGGTCCGGGGAAATTCGGGGTTTTGGGATCCTAAAAATGTTTAGAAGTGAAAAAATGTGATTTCCGAGAACTGAACAAGATTCTTCGTGTTACGGGTGTTGTACTCATTCAATCTTCTATATCATGTATATTGCATATTGTTAAGTGCAATGGGATAATTAATCTTATTGGCCACAAATGTTGGCGTTGTCTTGGACTGCATGATGATACTGTGCTAATATGTTATGTCCCCTTTTCTGTTCTATTCTGCAGGAGTAGCAGGTGAAACTACACAAGAGCCCGCGTCATCAAGTAAGTAATTGAAATTTCATCTATCGTCTGTCTGTCAATGTCTTCCCTCTCCTCTCGTATAAGATAAATTTCACATCTATTCCGAAATCGCTGTGTAACTAACCGAGATCAACGATGACATTCGATCTACATATTCCTTGTAATGTTCTCATTTTGATATTGAAGGTAATACATGATACCTACGTTTTGTAAGCCATTTTTGAAATATGTATTTTTGACTTAGTTATTTTATAATTAATTGGTTCTATATATTTTCTTTAAATATTTTAAATATTGGTATTATTGTATAAATTTGGTCAACAATGACGATACGATAACAGTACTTGAGATACTTTGTGTCTTTCACCGAGAGAGAGAGGAAAGATGTTTACAATATGAAAACAATAATATGATAGCAATTTACAAATACTCTATTAAGTAGTCTGTAAGGTCGTTGTATAAAACCCACTGCCACGTGAATAGAGCACTTGCTTATGTTGTTTAAGTCATTATTCAAATGTTGTTTTACAAATTTAAAGAGAATCAATATATTAACATTAATGCTATTGAAAAGCCCCGATTTTAAGAGGGACTATTTTTTGAAGACTTGGTCAAAATTTGTACAGCGATGGCTGAATCAACAATAACACGTTTCTGATATGCGGCATCTACTGAATTAGTATGATTTAATTTGTCGTAAATGTTTAGTGCTATTGGTTGAGTTTGTTTTTAAGCAGTTTTTTCAATCAAGGATCATTAAAATGACGTGGGTCATTAAATAAAAATAGTTTCGTTTAAAAACTAACGATGTTATCTGTCTTGAACACTGTCAACTGGGATGATGGAATCAAAATAGTTGGCAAATGATATTAACTGACTTGAAACATTATCGACATTATCGGGATGGATTCCTAGTGATACATAATATCGTCATACTAATAAAATAACTGCGTATCTAACAGTTTGGCAAAATGGAGATTATTTTCTGAATAAATTAGTTATTTCGATTGAGAAAATAACAACACTACGTCCTTGAACACCCGCTACTATGTCAAAATTAAGATTGCCTATTTGTGAAATAGGCAATTATATTATAAATTTGCCTAACCAACACTCTGTGTGAGTTAGGCAGTTTTCATCCATTCTTATCAAAAACAGCTTGATTCTGTTTAGTAGATTATCCCATTGAAACAAGGTTTAGTCACATGAGGTTTAGTTATCTATTGATTATTCATACATTACTGAGTTGGATCACGTAACTGTAAATGACCTGGTAACGTTTGTGACAAATTTGAATTATGTGTTCATTCATTCACGGATAGAAATGTACACAATTTCTCTGTTGGAAATACTTATCATTTACCAAGTAACAAACGTATGACTGAAAATACTACTTAGTATATGGTCGAATAAAGAAGCTGATTTTTTGTTTGAAGTCACAAAAGTTTCAATTTCTTTTGAATGACCCTGTTGATCATTTGAAAAAATATAGTTTTCAATGCTTTTGAATGTCACTGTTACTCATTTTTGAGCGAAAATATGTACGAGTATATTGGTATACATTTTCCCTTTATATTTGGCGCCATTTTGATTTTTAAACATGTACTATAAATAATTTATGCGAATATGTTTATGTTTTAACCCTTAAAAGTTTTTTTAAGTGATTATTTGAATTATTTGATATTCTAATGTTCTCTTTCAAGTCAAAATGCATCTTGGGGCCACTTTGGACTCTAGTGTAGCTGCCATTTTGAAATTTGAAAATATGAACAACCTAAATTTTTGAGAATTATTCCTGTTGTTATCTCTCAGTCATTTTTCATTGATAATTTTGAATTTGTGGTGTTTTGATGCTGTTTTAAGATCGCTTTAACTCATTTTGAATATAAAATGTCTTTTAACGGCCAATTTGGATCTTAGTGTGGGTACCATTTTGGATTTTCAAACAAATTTAACAACCTAATTAAACTTAACAACCTAATCAAACGGCAATTTTGTAACCCTCAACCAATTTATTAACTATTATTATTTTATTATCGGTGGTTTCACCTTTTTTTAAAAAACGTATTTTGGCGAAAGTTTTTGATTTTAGTACGGGCTCCATCTTGAATTTAAATGATAACAATATATTCAGGGGTTAAATGATCTTTTTGTAATCCTCAATGTTATATACTCTTAATTATTTATTTTATTAGGCTGTTTTGGTCAGTGGAATAAACTATGTTGGCAGCCATTTGGCGGCCGTTTTGAAAAGGTCAATATGATCTTCTTTCAAACGAAATATATTTGTAATTTTTCAATAAAAACTTTGGACACCATGGGCCCGTATTCCAGAAAGATGTTTAACTAAACTATTGTTTAACTGAGCATCAACTGTCCAGGTTTCAAGCAGAACAGTTCAATGAGTCGTGCTGTTGACGAGAAATTAAACCTTGATGTAGCTAAACACCTTTCTGGAGTATGGGCCAAAGTGTTTTACAAGCAGTTTTTAAGCCAATATTGTTTTAAATGTTTTTGAGCCAGTTTTCTTCAAACCTTGTACGGTCAGCTGATTGCCAGTGCAAAAATTGAAGATTTGTCATATGTGTAACGACTTTGACCATAAGTGACCTGACTAATTTTATTGAATATCCTTACCCATTTTTACGTATATTTTACCTATATTGATATTCTCTCATTTCAAACCAACCGTTTAAGTTCACTATTGCACTTGAAATCTTAACTTAAAACACTTGAGTATGAATACTTACGGTTCATTCCAGCCGGAGGGGAATGGTTGTGCTATAATAATTGACACAAGCTATCAAAGAAACGCCATTACAAGGGACATGCTAATTTGTATTTCACTCCTCTCGAATAAATAATTATATAATGCCCCTTAAGCAATTTGTGATGGGAGATACAAAAAATAGACGAAAACCGACGGAGTAGAGTAATTTCCACTTCGTTAGTCTAAGCCAGCCACAAATCAGAGATTGACAGGTAATAATACTACACGTAGTTTTGGTTGTTTCTTTCAAAGGTTTAAATCTTTGATAGAAATATACAATTTCTTTGGATTTGTTGTTGATATATGTTTGTCACATAAAAGGACATTAATTTACTATGACTTTATATGTTAATTTATGCTAGGTTATGTAAAGTATAGTTTATTGTGTGCACTGAATGTTCTTTACGACGCAATCAAAGAATAATAGGACTCAATCAAGGCTTGTAGCGGATCTTAATCTAGTTACGTAGAACCAAATTAAGTCGTGAACCGAGCTTAAGGTCATTTTGTAACCAGTGGGGGAGGGGAAAGTGTCTGTTCCCACTTCCCCCCCCCCAATGAAATCAAGAAAAGTATCAAGTATCAATATACATGTATAGTACACTATTGATGTAACAATGCAAAATGTTGCCCTTTTATGGGTTTATTTTTCAAAATTTTTGAGGATTTTTATGAATTTAAGCAAAATTGAGTGATTTATTAGATGAACAAATGTGGGTGTACCTTTTTGTGTCCGAGCAATGTTTTTGCCCCCCCCCCCATCCCCACCCCTGCAAAATTGTTTTGTCCATGCTCAGCCCCTCATATGAAAATGTCTTGTTACGCCATTTCAAGGTTTAAATAAATGTTCTGATTGATGTATTGAACGTCTGAACGTCATGTGTTTCATTCTGTTGAAATGTGTCAAAACCCTTCAAGACATGACATAGAAAATCCCCTTGTCTGTTCATAATATCTGCACTTTTTTATTTTCATCCGTAGATGTTCAACTGAATAAATCAGACTGCCGTTCTTGCATTGATTTGTCTACACTTCGCCCGTCATCTTTACTTGAGGTGACATTTGATCAGAAACATAGCCTAAGTTCCCGCTTTCATTGAATTCCCGATGGCATCTTAGAGGATAAACATCGAGTGATACAATAGGGGCCGCATTAACTCTATCGCTTGAATTTGCACACGTGTGCTCTTGAAATGAGACTTTATTACTACATGTAGCTTAGTAACGATCAAATACGCAAAACAAACCGAACTGGTTACAGGCGAAATATGTAAAATTCAAGCGGCAGAAAATTATTGAATAAGTGATATCTTCCGAGTCTACTCAAATTCCAATTATTCGAATCATACTGATATAACCAAAGACAATTTCACATCAGCTCTGATGCACTATAACGACGCAGATACCTCGGTCAACTTTGTTGCTTTTACACTCAGTGGTGTCTTGATGCAATGTCTAAAAATGTCTTAGACCAGATTAAAAGAAACTATTAGCAATTAATGCATAATTTACGACACAATGTTCGTCTTGCTGCACATGTCTTAAAAAGATAATCCTTGAAAAACCGGAACTAAAACTATGACTTGTTAAAAGAGATGATTTGTGTCTAAATAGATGTCTTGAGATTTAAAGTTTTTTAGCCTATAGACACAATTTAACAGTCTACATACTTGTTCAATCTCTTGGAAAAGAGATTACCATGTAATCTCTGATGTTTCCCAAACTGCGTATACCATTAGCACAAAATAATGACAAATATACAGATGAGAATCATTTCCATTTATGCAAAATACATACTGCTCTACTTCTGTTTTAGCAGTACGCGTTACTCCAATTCGTGGTGAAAATGTGTATTCTGTTCTTAACAATATAAGATAATTACATCAATAAGGGAAACACGTGGAATCCATTTCACTTTAAATCTAAGGCAATAAGAACTTCACCCATTATGTAGTCGCAAGAGATTATACAAGTAAGCGAGCGTCCTTTATTTGCCAAGAGTTTTGAGAACAAAAACTTCTTTAAATTCACCAATATGTGGACAATCCGCTGTTACCAGAAGACCGCACGTGATTGACGGGTCTTGTTTCATGAAGTCAGGATGACTTTGTACGAAACCGTCAAACATAAACGCATGATAGCTTTACGGGTCACTGTTTTAATCAGTTTGTAAACTTCTAAATGGGGTTTATTGGTAAGGGTAAGATGGGTAAGATGCCAATAGTCAAAGAAATCAGTTTGATTCTGGTTATAGCCTCGATCCACTGAATGCATTAATTTACATGTGAATAGTGTTACACTTACACTTTGAATTTTAGAATAAATAGGTATATATGGATTCATGACAGACATTGCACAAATTCGATCTATTTTAGTAGATCAACAAAATAATTCAAGACCCAAATGGTCTGTTCAGATGATCTTATTGATCTTATAAACAAGATCATTCACCTTGAATGCACCTAATAGGTCTTAAAACATTTTGTTCTTTGGATTGTCGCCTTTTAAATAATTTATTTAAAAAAAAAAAACGCAAAACATTGTCACATAAGACAAACAACAATAAATGCTCGTTTCGAATGATGTAATAAATTTACTTTTAAGTGCATATATGTTGTACATCCCATAGTTACTAATCTTAAAAAGATTTATAAACAACAATTTTCTTATTTTGAATAATCCTTAAGTGTCGATACATGCTATTGTCAATCTCAACCAACAAAGGGGCGTGCCTAGAAAGTGTGCGCGTGCCTAGTTAAGTTTGAGACGATTTGCCGCTGCTACTTGGTGTGTGTTGAGGAAGATTTGTGGTGTGTTTAACCTGAGGGTAGATACTTGGATTGGTATAAAAGGACGGACGCACACAATGCTCACTCAAATCTCTGCTGAAGAAATATACAACACTTCATCTCATTGTCCGACATAACCATATCATGAGATTTTAAATATTGTAGGAATATAAGAGAAATAACAAAAATCGGAATATTAAATAATGAAACTAACATTTGAAGGAATCAATGATATTTTCTTGGTGAAAAAATCAGAATAATTACACGAACCCATTTACAGGTAAGAGTTTTATTCATATTGTGGTTAAAACATTGGATATATAATCGTGATCATGGTGATGTTCAAGCAAGAGACAATTAGGTGTTTCTTCCTCGGGAGCATCGTAATTACTCAGCATATAGATGTGTATTAATATTTAAATATTATCTTTGATCAAATCTGAGTGGTGTTTCCTGCTTCCGTGTTCAAGACCTTCTACATCAATTGAGCATCATGTACTTAAGGATCATATTTAACACAACTACTTTTAGTTAATAATGTTTCTGATCAACTTAAGGCGATAAATATTTGAATGCTCGGACTCCATTACTAGAATGTAACGCACTTAGAAAACAATAACGAACTACCCATGACAGACGGTATCCTGGCTTTACCCTCACATTAATGACACATATTTGGTAAAGAAAAACGAACGCTAAATTCCATTAAACACAGTTTTATTAAGTTTTGCTTACGAATAAGTTCATATATCCCGTACCTGTACAACAAAGCTATTCAATTATAAATCTAGTTGCATTCCATTTGCTGTGTCTCCCGCTAACAGCCCGTAGAAATAACGAACTCTTTATGCACTGTGAGATGCCTCCACTTCCGCCTTGCTAGAAGCGACACTAATGCCTTTGACAATATCTCTGTTTTTGTTGTTAATGCTTAAACACAACTAGTTTATTAATTTGATTTTTACATGTGAAATTGTCGAGATAACAATGGTCGACCAGTTACCTACTGTTGACTTAATTGACCTTATAAAGAAAGATCATAATCCTTTTTGCACTAAAACAAATTAATATTTCAAATAAGTAATACAATTACAGACAACAGATTTACGGCTGGTCAACACAGAAAATTCGAAAAGTACATTTATATAAATCAAATGAAGTTTTTATGCAATAAGGTTTGTGTCAAGTCGACAAAGTATAAAAGATAGATGCGTTAATTATATATTTTTTTCTTTCATTTCCTTTTAGGTATATATTTTCTTTCGACAACAATTTCAACTGGACGGGATTATTTTAAATCAGGAATTGCTGTTGTTTTCCTGCATAATCTATGTACAGGTTGCTGGTTATTTACAAAGAAAAACTCGTTTATTAGCTTTTATTTTGTTCAAAGAATTGTTTCTTGTTAAGATACTTTCTAACATGGAAGACTCACATTCTGAATCAGTTATCTACTCTACACCAACGTGTGTTCAACTTGGAATACCAATCTCAGATTGTCCCCCATCTAACGTATATCCATTACGCGAACACGGTAGCCATACGGAAGTACCAACACTCGCCCTCCCGAGCTATTTAGACCCACGATATCACAGCACACTTATGGGCCATTACGGATCATACGTTCCCCTCCCTAACCCGTTTAGTTTTTTCGATTTGGAGCCGTCATTTATTCGTCGACGTAATGAGAGAGAACGAGAGAGAATTAGAAATGTAAACGACGGATATGCAAGGCTACGAGAACATTTGCCGATGGACAACCCAGAAAAACGGCTGAGTAAAGTAGAGACATTACGCAATGCTATAAAGTATATCAAAGACTTACAAGACGTCTTGCTTACACGCGCTGATGAACAAAAAGAAAACTGTGATGATAGCGATCGGACATTCCAAGAAACAGGAGAAAAATAAATAAATTCATTATGTAAAATATATATTTTATGTACAAACAAATGAAAGCAAAACTATTAATAGTATTATTATTGATTAATATATATTTCATGTTTATATATAAATGTTTCGCAATGTTTTATCATGCTATAAACCATTCGGAAAGAGTGAACATGCCTCTCGTTCTTGGAATGGTTTTATTTCACTCTTTTCGAGTGAAATCTCGTTCATTGTGAAAAAGAATACTCTCTTTGTAAGAGAAGAGTTCCACTCCACCAAAGATTGATCACTCACAACACTCTTCTCAAACGAGTGGTTTGAGTAACCAATCTTATAGGAGTGGAAATTTCAACTGTTACAAAGAGTGAAGTATTGCTCTAAAAGTACATTTTCACTAGAAAAGAGTAAAATTTCACTCCACTCTTTTGGTGTAATTGAAACTATTCCCAAGAAAAAACTGCATGTTCAACCTTTTCGTTGTCCGTTTTAAGAGAGTGTTTTATTGAGATTAAACTATTGTACTTGTTTACAAATTGTGCTTTAATGTTAAGCCAATTAAAATGGTAATCAACACTAATCAAACATTATAAGCTTCCTTTATAAAAAGCTAAGATTTGACCATAGAACATGCATGGTTTATTTTTGGGTCCTGCTCTACCAACGAAAGTGTAAAAACTTCTCTTTCCATAGGTGAATATCCATTTACTCCCACGCACGGTTTCCCACGTTAGACCTACAAAATTAGCTAAATAATTTGCATTATTAAGAAATATTTCTAGCTGTGGAAACAAAACCAACTTTTAAAGTGCTTGTATTTTCACAGACATTCATTTTCATTGGTTCGTGTCATTTTAGAGTCACTTTGTTCTAATTCGACCCTTGGAATTCGGCAACCATGTTTAGTGTGTCGGGTAACTGAAACTAACCTGGGGTAAACTTGGTGTGTGCATATTTTTGTTTTCAAATTAGCATATATGTTTGTCCAAACAAAAGGGACAGATACGTGTCATATGAAAATCTTGATGTATGGAATTGTTGGCATCATATAGATGTAAAGAATAATCATCTGATACAATTAAGATTTTCAGGTTCATTTTGTATTAGAATTGAATACAATTTTGCCTTTCATCGGAAGACTTCTTAAGAATGCAACAACTTAGTAGCGGGAGTAGATTTACTAGATTTACTTAGCACTACAATCGGGCTCAACTGATTTGGTTTACTGACAAGAGAGGCCCGACAGGTCTCGGCTGTCAAAAACTTTATAGCTCAGTGTTCTATGTAGAGTCAGTGGATTTATTAAGTTATTGAACTATATATGCGAGGGTTGCAAGTATACGACTATATCTACTAAGAAAGCGTCCGATGAAAGACGAACTGTCTAATTGTACAAAGTGGTCTTGAAAATATAATTTCAACCAAATAAAAAGGTATCATACCATATGACTGATTTAATCACGAACAAAAATATCTTGAAATATTTGGTCTGCTATTGAATCGTGCACTGTTAAGACAAATTTCTGATACTATAACATTCCAAAACTGTAAATCAACTTTATAATGAAACATGTAAAGTCATTTATGTGCTAAAAAATAAAAGCTAAATGGGGTAGAAGATTAGCTGATGAGTTGACAATTATCTATTGTGTATCTATGTGATAATTTTCCATTTGTAAACGTAATCCAAATATTCTACCAAGATTATTTTGCTGAAATTGTAAACTACGGAAAATATACGTGCAATATTTCATGCTACTATGAAACATATATGATGTATTAATAAATTCTCAGAAAGCAAACACTGTGGTGCTGTTAATTTTGAATTTAGTTTATTTAAGTCTATAGTAGGCGTTTTCAAATCCTTAGTTGTTAAAAACGAATTGTTAAGAAATTATTTTCTCAGCTCTCTCCATCAGACCATGTAAGCCTATTTTTAGGTCTATTCACATTTTAAAAACTTTAAGATAGGGGAATTTACGATTTTGTAAACCAATTCGTAAACGATGGATTTGAACAAGCCTACTGTGTCTGTCATATCATGAGGTAACATGGCATTGATCATTTTGATCCAGTAATTACAGGGTGGTTCTAAAATATGTTTTGATAAACCCCGGGGATAAACCGCACCAAAGACAAATATTATACGTTGTATAATTTTTGATACAGCTTTCAATTGCGCGTAGTTGTCACTGTTTGTTCACAGGACTTGAAAAAATATCCCTGGTTTGAAACGTCATTATTCAGCAAACATAAATAAGAAATATATAAATAACACCGCATTTTTGTACAAAATGCCACAGTATTGGAATTTTACTTAATATTTGAGCTCCCTCTTATAACGCTGTTGAGAAAAATTCCAGGATGCTGCCCAGCACTCAGTGATAGTAGAGGCAATATTTACCTGTATGGGTATTGGTAGTGCTGTGATGAAGTTGGTAAATACGACGTTTCGACGAAATGTCTTTGTCAAGTGAAATCTTGAGCTTCTTATGTACAGCAAATATTGAAAACAGTATATACAATTTCTAGAAGTGTTGAGAAAAATGTTGTATATATTATCACTGTGCGGCGATTGCAGCTTCCGCTTATGGTTCAAGACCTATTGATCAAGGTGTGAGTTTGATAATGACTTCGTATTATGTATGCAATATTTCATTTTTTATTTAAAAAAACACAAATCTTTTTATTTTCATGGCACGAAATTTATAATACACTGTGTATATCGCATTAAATATAGTCATAATTATAGAACTGATTCATTCAGTGAGCATTATGACTTACAATTGCATGTCCCATTTTAAAACCATGTTTGCTGGCATGACTTTGTCAGAACGTTTTAATTATAGATTTATATTTTGTCTCATATCCATAGTGAATATTTTACCAGTAATATCATGCTTCTTAACCATGTCAACGATGGTGTTCATATCCCTTCAGGATATCATGTATTATGTGCTATTTTCAGTTCATAACAACCTCCACTAGTATTACAATGATTACACTCTTAATTTCATAAAACAATGGCCGTTAGGTGAAATTGAGAACTCGACCCACGACCTGCTGATAACATAACACAAGTTTATAAGACTATCATAGCAATACACATATGTGATGGCTCACCCCGA
>JXSR01S039191.1:75962-89310 GCA_000969725.1 Ophiothrix spiculata | reverse complement strand
ATATATATTTAAAATATCAAACTGGTAGTGCATAACATAATAATATTATAGTCGTTTAAAATTAGGAAAAATAAGGCCTGTTCCACGGTAGGGTAAATAAAAGTATTGAATTCATCAATTGAACCACCGAGCGATAATTGCAATAAATCGAACCAATGAGGAATTACAAAGGAACCAATCGCTCATCCAGCTCAGTAGCTCGATTCGTGAATTTAAAAGATTTATCTGACCATCAACCAAAAATACAACCTTCAATTGGTCGAATGAGCCAATTGAACCACTGAGGAATTATAAATGAGCCAATGGCTCCTCTAGCTCAGTAGCTCAATCGGTGAATTCAAAACATTTTGTTGGCCATTATATATTTCGATGGACCGAATGAATCAATTGAACCAATGAGCCATGATAATGAACCAATTGAAGCACTGAGGAATTACAAATGAGACGATCGTTCATGCAGCTCAATAGCTCAATCGGCGAATCCAACACATTTTTGTTATTCTATCTAAAAACTATATCAATAGACCGAATTTAACCAATTGAACTAATGAGCACTTTGAAGGGACAAAATGAGGCAAATGACCATTGGTAAATTGAAAACAAATTTAAAACAACAGGCATTCAGAAATTAAACACACCATACACATAGTATATCATTTATCTCAATTAGTTTATTATCATATTTTTTGATTCGTGTTAGAATTGGATTTAAATGTTATATTTTGAAATTAATATAAGTTCATTTTCTGTCCATCATTTGTTGTCATTTCATCTATTTACAGTTATCGTTAACGTTTATACAGTCATGCATGCATGTCCATCTATCGTCGTAAAGGTTTTCCCTTCTTCTGAAGGAGATATATTTGGGTTGAAGTCACAAGTGAAGACGTGCGAATTTTTCGATCAGTTTCTCCATACTGTAGTGTTCTTCTTTTCCATTCTTCTTAATGCACTTACACTACACTACACTACACTACACTACACTACACTACACTACACTACACTACACTACACATGTGATTTAAGGTGCCCTTACAAAGAAAACAAAGTATCAGAACACCTTACAATAAAGAACAAAAATTACATATCAAACAAATGAGTTTTCAGCTTTGATTTGAAGATTGCCAGTGAACCTGCATGACGAATGTGATATGGAAGGCTGTTCCAGAGCTTTGGAGCAGCAGCATAGAAACAATTTGAACCAGCAACAGTACGAGTATATGGAATGATCAAAAGTCTTGTATACTGAGAAGATCGTAGTCCGGGGCGTGCGGGAACATATGGGATGATGAGTTCTGTGAGATATGAAGGAACATTGTCAGAGTCTATAATACACTTATAAACAATTGTCATAAGCTTGAATTGAATTCTCTTTTGAATCGTAAGCCAGTGTAATTCATTAATAAGTGGCGACACGTGATCATATTTCCTACATCTGAAGATGAGTTTTGCAGCCCTATTTTGCACCCGTTGGAGTCTCTGAGTAAGTTTAGTAGTAATACCGAATAAACGAGAATTGGCGTAGTCGAGTCTTGATGTGATGATGGCACGCACAGCATTGTTACATGTATCCTGGCTTATGAACATTCTGATCCGAGATAAATTGCGAAGGTGTGCACTAGAAGAACTACATATGGAAGAAACGTGATTGGACATGTCAAGCGATCTGTCAAAGACGACACCCAGATTCCTTATGGTTGATGCTGGTTTGATTACATCAGAGCCAATGTTCAAAGTTATATTATGAAGGCGATCTCTGAAATGTGAGCTTGATAGAATGAAAAACTCAGTCTTTGATTGATTCAACTGAAGCATATTGCTAGACATCCAGTCCTTGATACACGAAATACAGTTTGTGAGAGTATGAAGAGCATTATCAATATCTGTTTGACACTGTGGGTTGAACATTGAATGATATATAAAGCTGGGTGTCGTCCGCATAGCAATGGTATTTAACAGTTTCATAATCCTGAATGATGTTAGCCACAGGGTGAGTGTAGAATGAAAAACCTTGAGGGCCAATTACTGATCCTTGAGGAAGCCCAAAGTCCAGAATCTAAGGATCTGACAGTTCACTGGCAACCTTCACCCTGATTGTACGATTGCTGAGATATGTTAAAAACCAGTTACGAACATTACCAATGATTACAAAATTATTTGACAACCTGTTTAGGAGATAATCATGATCAATGGTATCAAATGCAGCCGACAGGTCAAGCAACACCAAGAAGACAGCCCTCCGATTATCAATAGCATTTAAAATGTCGCTCTTGACTCTCAGCAAGGCTGTCTCCGTACTGTGGCCAGACCTGTAGGCTGATTGATATACTTGAGAAAGATTGTTCTGTTGAATATGATTGCTTACACTACATAATGCTGCTCTTTCAATAAGCTTTGATAAAAAGGCAGTATTAGAAACAGGTCTAAAGTTCTTTAAGTTATTGGAATCCAAACCAGATTTCTTCAATAGTGGAGTCACAATTGCCTCTTTTTTTTAAGGGATGTTGGAAACGATCCGGAAGACAGAGAGGTATTAACCATAGAACGAGGGAGTCCTCAGGCCTGGAGATGATAAGGTCAAGTATGTGACCATCCACATGAGTAGGTCGGTCCACATGTTGAACAAGGCCAGCATCCTTTAATATAGTGGGCGACATCAGATTTTGTTGGAATATCAAGATGGAGATTGAAGTCTCCGACAAGAAGGAGTTTGCCAGAAAATAAGTTTATCTCATTCTTCTTAATCTTGATGTATTTATGAAATGTAATCTCCCCATTCACGTCTCCACGTTGTTCTTCAACATAATCATCGGCATATTCTTCATGATGGTCTCGATCTTGATGTTCCTCGCCATCATGATAGTCCCTGTCCTTATCCCCAGTCTCTTTAACACGCACAGTTCGAAGGTGTCTTTGTGCGTTGAACCTCCTTCTAAACGCTCTACCACACAGTGAACATATGAATCGTTTAGGGTGTGGATTCATGATGTCTTTTTTTTTTAATTTGGCATAAAATATCTGATCTTGACAGTTGGATCCTTCTTGGCTTTCTCAAATGCAGATAGAAACCGTTGCATAAATTGAGTAGTCTCTTCCTTTTTTTGTTCTTCAATTCGGTCCGGACAGTTGTGGTTGGCTGTCAAATAAGGTAAAAGTGCGTAACACGCTGTACATTCATAAACCCAGAATTCTTGGTTGATGGTCGAAGGCGAATCCATACAGATCAAGGGTATACTTTTATATATACGTATAGGTTCCACCAAACAAAACGGTCTTACACTCTTCAGAATCAAAAGGCAAATGATGCTCGCCCGCCTCCAAAAATCTGCTCCTTTTATAACCCTTTTCGTGCCACGTGAACGTTTCAGAACGTTCACGGACCAATCAGAACACTTACACGTTCAAAACGAACCAATCACCATCGTTTTAGCTATCCAAACCCTACTGCGCATGCGTACAAGATCAAAATAAACCTACTGCACATGCTCAAAATAGACCAATCGGAAGCCAGATCCGTCAAATAGTCGCTCACGCGCTCATCGGCCAATCAGAGAACAGGAACATTCAAATTCGGAAGACAAAGACCACGCCCATTCCTGTCCCTCCTGTCCCTCGCGCCGTCCCTCCTGTCCCTCGCGCCAAAATAGGGGTGCGAAAAGCGCATGACATACTACTCATACTGCACGACCTTTACCTGACATTTAATAAGTGATTGTTTAAATCTCAGACAGAGGTGTGGTATTATTTAAAAACAATGATATCATTTCAAACAAGACCACAGAACACATAACAGTCAAAGTACATCTTAATCAAATGCTGAAACATACTTTGTATTAGAGTATTCAGTTCTTTTCATTTGCTTCAGGCCTTTATCTCCTACTTCTATGCTTTAAAATACAAGTAGGGAAAAAATCTCTTGAATGATTTTTGTTCCACTCAAAAAGTAAAATTCACTCTTTTAAGTAACCTTGTTTCATAGAAAATATTCAGTGTTGTTCAAAGTAGAGAAGTAGTAAAAGCATAAATTACGGAACATCTTCATTGCAAAGAAGATAAGACTAGTAGACATAGAAGGCTGATTATCTTTACTGTTATACCTTTATTTAGGCACTGTTTTACAGTATATATGTATAGTACACAAAATGGCAGAGTACAGAAAAACAAGTTGATTTTACCAAAATGAACCAAATGTTTATGCTTTCACCGGGACTGCCTTTTGAAAAGAGCAAGTGCCTTTGCTTTCCATCTGCTCTCAAAATGAAGATCTTATATGAGAGAGTGATACTTATAAGTTCTTTCTAAACCATTTCCTTATAATTCAAAAACAGGAAAGAAACAAAACAAATTCCAAATAGATGTAGAAGAATTATCTTTCCTATAGCAGGATCTACACAGACTTTATTGTATGCTACCTACAGATTTCAAATGGCAGTAATAGTTTTCATTAATCTTTTCAAGAAATCGTAATTGCATAGGTTAGTCTTTTGTCCATGCAAGAGCATGGAATAAACATAATGCAATGTATGGCCGAAACCATAGTCGACCTCCAAACAAAATTTGCCCTACCAAACATTTGGTCGTGACGTCACCAAATATTTGCCATCGAATTTAAAGTATAAACGGGTAACAAACATTTGGTCCAATGTATATGGCAATTCAATAACATGTGCAATCTAGAGCGAAATTTTATTTGGTCTCATCTCGGTGTTGAATAATTATATTTTGTTTGGAGTCACTCGTCATTTTTTTTTTTTTTGAGTCACTCGTCATTTTGACGTCACGACCAAATGTTTGGTAGCGAAAATTGTGTTTGGAGTTCGGCTATGGTTCGGCCTTAAGCACATCCCCTATTGATTTTCATATCCTAAAGAGGGATTTGAATGTCATTAAATACCAATCAGCAACCAGAACGTATAACATATTTAATTAACCACAATAGGTCATGGGATCAAATCCTACCTGCAAGTTTTGTCATCCATTTCTTTCATATACTTTCAAAAAATATGATAATAACTCCTAAACAAATGAAAATTAATTTTTTTGTGTTTTATTAGGAACAATGTTTTTTTATTTATTAACTCATCTCGTATGCATCATAACTTATATTGGACAAAATAATGGTAGGAAAAAATAACGATTGGGACAAATAACTTTGGACAAAATACTTGTAGGACAAATTAAAATTTGGCCCAAATAACTGTGGACGAAATATATTTGAACAATATATTGTGTGGCCGAAAAAGAATTGGCCAAAATTATTTTGGCCTAAGTGATATTGGCCAAAATAATATTGGTCAAAGTGTTGTATTCCCCTCAGGTATCGTTGGCATACGAAGATTTGACAATTTTTGAAATACAGTATTGTGTTTCTGTGAACTAAAGGGTTATTTGGCCTGCAATCGCTTCGGTTCGAATCGGCAATACAAGAAAAGCAAGAGGACAGATAATATACAAAATACACATTACAACAAGCATCCATGTCTTGGTTTTTGAATCTTGAGTTCATAGTAAGACTCCATCCTGCTCCTATACGCAATTTGTTCATGTGCTAGCTATGTGTTGCACGTAGACACCCCAACAATCATACAAATAAATTATGTTTAACTCCTTGAAAATAACAGCTAAAAGACCCGTTATCATGTTATATCGGAAAAGGTAGAACATAACTGGAAATGAATTGATGAAAAACTATTACATTATTTGTTTTCGATGGAGAACTTAATAGCCTTGGTCAGGTTACACATTCAGTAGCTATAAAAGAGCTCTGTAATTCGTGAGATCAGGATATTGGGTATTAAAAAAATATCTTTTTCTATATATTCATTGGTCCTGATAGCAAAGTTGCTCCAAAATATGTCCTGTCGTGGTCAGTAGAGATAATAAGCTGTTGAGTGTCTGTCCGTGGCCAAACCTTCACAAATATTACATCACCGTCTGATAAATACGCTACTGAAGATTCAAAGGAACTGAAAGATATATCACGGTCATTCTCGTTGGGTCGACTTTCATTTGATATCAGAGTATTTTGAATATCCTTTATCTGTGATCGAATTTCTGTGAAAAGGTAGTGAAAGATATAGACAAAAAAGAGGACATAATGAGAATGAGCTCAACGCATTTGTTCGTTAAATATACATAGTATGTCATACTTTATTCCCTCATTTTCTATCAAAACTGAAATCTAGGACAGTCCACAGAATATACAGTAATAACGATATAGCCGAAAATTTAATATACTCCATGTCAATGGTTAGATCATAAGTATAATATGATGGCAAAATAAAATGCGACCGTGTGACCATTGACACAGTTGACTTTCTAAACTTAAATGGTCCAGTAAATGTTAAATTTTAAAGGTATAGATTTATTAATAAGGGGAAGTTTATGCCAAAATGCAGGACAATAAAAGTCACTGAAAAATTAACGCGGAATAGTAAATACGTAATTGCTTACTATAAGTTGAAAATTACATGGAGCGGCGACGTAATTTTTTTTCGCGTTTTCGCGCAACGCGCGAAAACCTGTTGTGGGGACCCTAGGACCCTCCTTCCCCCATCTTATGTGTTAAGGACTCCTCGAGGCCGAGGCCTGGCCCGAGGACTATAACACTGGTAACAATCAGGCCCGTAGCCAGGATTTTTGCAAGGGGGGTGCGGATTTTCAAAAAGTGGACCTTTTGGAGAAAAATTTTCGTTTTGGTCGACTCAAAACTAATTTTACAGGTTTTGAGAAAGTGACAAGCAAAAAAGAAAAAAAAAAAAAAAAAGGTTTTCAGTAGTTTTTCAAGTATTTTGTGTAGTATTTTAATAAGAAACGACCTACAATTACATGTTTTGGTGCTTTAGGTGTTCTTTTGGTGGACAATCAGGGAATTTGTGTGGACCTTTTTTGTACATTGTCAAATTTGGGGGTGCGACGCCCCCACCGCACCCTCCCCCATCCCCCCTGGCTACGGGCTTCGTAACAATCTTGGTTAATAGCTCAAAAAACAAATTTTCATAATGGAGTGATATTAATCTCGCATGAACATCTAGCATCTAGAAGAGGTATAAATTAGCCTTTTCTCAAAGTTTGATTTCGCCAACTGTAATAACCTCAAATCGAGTAAACTATAGTACATATTGCTTACTGTTTTGAGGGGGAGTATGTCCAAATTTCATTTTGTTATAATAGAAAATATGTCTTAATAACTTTTACTATTCTTACTTTGTATTACTTCATATTTAATTCCCTGACTGGAGCTGTGTCCTTTCTCTGTATCTGGTGCTATTCTTTGTACAAGTGTAAAATGAAGCTGAAATGAAATCGAAAAATAAATTTAACTCTCATCTACCAAGGTTATTTTGGTGGCCATATTGGATTTTTGGTAATAGGAAAAGCAATTAAATAGATTAATTGTAATACCATTGTGTTTGGCGACCCATGAAACCTAAAAATTAACACCAAGGTTATTATTATTGGTACCCTAAAAGTCAAAATATACCTTGTAATATGTTATGGAAGTCATTTTGGCGGCCATCTTGGATTTCTCAAAATGCTCAATAGAGGGGATTTTGCATCATCCAGTTCTTGATTCTATAATAGGTCTCAAAGATTAAGAATCAGTCAATATCAATTGTGCGGACTCCATTCTGAAGTCAAGCCCAAAATCAAGGTTTTGTTTGTGGTTGTACCCTCAGTGTGTCGTTCGCTTTTGTGAGATAATAGCCCTAATATATGCTCCAGGAGCATGTGCTCCTGGAGCAAGTGCTCCAGAAGCATATTGGACTTAGAATATTTTCAGTTGAAATATATGCTCCAGGAGCATATTTGATTCATCACCGTTAGAACGCGGATTAAAATTTTAATCAACGCGGATTACCTAGTGAACCACTCATTTGTGGGTTAAAAAGTTTAACCAACAAGATTAAATTTCTGCTAATGGGGATTAAAATTTTAAGCTTATTGGTTAAACTTTTTAACCAACAAATGAGTGGTTCACTAGGTAATCCGTGTTGATTAAAATTTTAATCCGCGTTCTAACAGTGATATATGCTTCAGGAGCATGTTTGACTTAGAAATAGCTAGAAAAATGATCTTGGAGCTTAGAAATAAGCATGTTGGACTTAGAACATGCTTCAGGAACATAAACGACTTAGAATCAAGTATTTTGAGTATTTTGAGCATGTTTGTCAAATATGCTCCTGGAGCATAATGAATCAAATATGCTCCTGGAGCATATATTTCAACTGAAAATATTCTAAATATGCTCCTGGAGCATGTGCTCCAGGAGCACATGCTCCTGGAGCATATATTAGGGCTATTTATCTCACAAAAGCGTGTCGTTCAGGAATTGCATGGCAAGAATTTAATTCCAGAGGTAAACTCAACCATTCTTTGCAACTCGGTGTCGCGTGTTGGCGAATTTGATATACTCCGAATTTAAATCGATGACACTTGATTGGTTTGCCAAAAAATGATCAGAAAAACGTTAATTCAATTATTTTGCAAACACGTAAAAATCATGGGTAGGAACTTTTGAAGTAGAGTTTAGAATAATAACGGGGAAAAATATGAGTTCAAGATGATAACTAAAGAGCTATAGGGGCGGCTTCAAAACTAAACCGGCGGTTGCCTGCCGGTTCTGGCCGGTTCCGGGCGGTTGGCTATTGTTTATTCCGGTCGAACCGCCCAGAACCGACAGGCAACCGCCGGTTGAGTTTTGAAGCCGCCCCTAAGTTGACTAACCTGGCAATATATGTAATAATATCCAGCCTTGGTAACTCTAATGTTACCATCGTCCTCATAGTATATCATGTTTGTAAGAAATGCTCCCTGGCTCTCTGAAGTCCATTGACGAAGGATGTCACCATTTCCTTTAAGAATAAAGTTAAGAATGCAATTCATTCAGCTAACATTCATTACATGTTCCTTGCCTTAAACTTTTGTACCACTGATTTTGACATTTCACTGGTAATAAATCATCTAATATTTAGCCCACCCGCTACTATGTGGTCTACTTTGAGGGTTGTGAAGGACACAATGATACCCTCAAGGCATATTCCTGTCATTAAGGCATGAAAAATGGTAACTTAGTGGGTTGTGGACTAAATATTGGATGATTTATTACCGGTGAAATGTCAAAATCAACGGAACAAAAGTTTAAGGCAAGTAACGTGTAATGATTGTATGCTTGACAGTTTTGACCCGGGAGTTTTGAAGGAAAAAAATGTTTTTAAAAGTCCTGAATCGACGTAATATTTTCTACGTCCACGCTAGTTTCTAGAAACACAATCGATTTAATATGTGTATTTTAATATTATAGGTCCATGTAACTTAAAGAACACAGCTTAAGCAAAACCACTTTCATGATTTGCCGTGACTCGTGACATGTTATAAATTAATTATGTTCAAAAGCACAGAGAGCCGGCAAATAGCGTCAACTAAATGCCTAGAAAGGGTCATATTGGCATCCTTAAAGATAATAATTTGACCATAGTGTACCTTTTATATACTTTGGCAGGGAAAACATTTCTTTACGTGCTTTTTTATCATTATTCATTCATTTTTTTATTTATTTTGTCTTATTTTTTTAGTGTTAGTATAGTTTAGTAAAGTTGAGTTTAGCTTACATTAGTTTAATTTAGTTTTAGTTTAGTTTATAGGTTACTTTAGATTACTTTTTCCATCAGACTGGGACACACGATATGATAAAGACGTTTCCAACAGACACTTAAAAACGCATTTTTTTTTTAATTCTGCTCTATATGAAGTAATGATGTAAGTGTAAATGCTGTGACCAAAGTAAAACTTCCTTGGTCAGGTTACGAAAAATCAGAAACAAACTTATTTTGAACAATTTGTCTACAATTTCGATTTCAATTGAAACCAGAAGAAATCTGATATTATGTATTTCATTAAATCACTGATAACTATTATTTATTGATGCTGTATATTTTATTTTTATAAATACGAATACCGTTTAAGGCTACAGTTCCTATAAAAACGCCTCGCTCGGCTGAACGTCATTTTACTGCAAGTTTTTACCTACTTACACATATCAGAATATTACAATTTTTAGCGTACATATGGAATAGTGTCTCTAGTTTATACATGAAACTTTACTAGTGATTTCACGTCCATTATCAAGGTCAAAATGACGTCAATAGGCTACTACGAAACGTTGACGCCTTTTTCGCCGAAACCTCATAATTTCATGATGTTAGAACAATTCGACTGTTTTCAAATTTTGACAAATTGTAGGCTTGATACTTCTTTTTGAATTACAAATAATATTTTATAAATATGATTTGTTGATTTTGAATAATAATGTAACAAACCCGCGTTGTTTTGCCCGAAAAACCGGACGTGAATTACGACTCTGAGTTCACCCTGTTTGAGCTGTGAATTGCCTGTTTTAAGTATCTACATTATCTACGTTTTGACTGATATAAGCATTCGCATATACAAATTGAGCATTCAAATGAGGCACAAATTGCAATTTTTATGTAAACAAAAGAAAAATACGGCATTGTAATGTTTATGTTTTAGATTTTTGTTCACGATCTCAACGCTGCCTTGATAGCTCAGCAAATGCTGAGACTTCCTTTAATTGCTTTGCTTCAGTCCCCGCAAAGGCATTGGAAACTATTTATCTTTTAATGATTAAAAAATAGTTAGGATTTACATTTTCCTCAGCGAGTGGAGGTCATTTACCCTTAAGTTACAAACAACGTACCCTCTGAAAATCCTCTGTTAAACTGACCGATCAGATGCATTCCACTTATTGCTGTTCGAGGTGATAGATTATGTGATTGCTGGTCTCTCTTGTCGTTTTTTTCAGATCTGCTATTTTGTAACATGAACACAGATTTCCTTTTCCTCGGCTGTAAGGATTCTGCAATGCATAGAGTGTAAAACAGCTGAGGAAGCTAGAGCATGTTTTTACTGAAATCATGCATGTGAAAAACTCGGACACTTGTTATTTGATTCTTTTATATAATATATAGAATATGCTATTGTGTCATTGAGTGGGAATTTTGAGTAACTTTTTATAAACAAGGTTTTTCCTGCGGACATCCTTGTATAATGACGGTCATATTGAAATATTACATTAATATAAAAGGCAAACTTTTGGCTAAATATTGTAATTGTTGGTTAATATTTGGCTACTTTAAAGGGGCAATTCATGATTCACTTTTCACCCTCAAGGTCACCTCTATCAAACTTGAGTTTTTTGGCTTATAAGAATTCTCAACTGGTATATGTTACGATCCCCAAACCATTCTTTCATACGTGCTTGCATTTTTGAGAAAATCGAGAAAATGTGTCATTTTCTAATTATTGTCGGGGCCCCGACAGTAATTACAACACAGTAGTCTATGGGGATGTTCAAAATGCTGAAAAGCTTGTAACTTGGAAACGGAAGGTCGGAATCAATTGAAATTTTCAGAGTATATTTATGTTGTACCCTTCTTTTTATTTAGCTAGAAAACAGGCCATATCAAAATCATGAATTGCACCTTTAAGCTAAAGTTAAATGGTTAGGTCATTGTTCAAATGTATAGCAAGAGAATATGTAATATTTTACTTTCAAAATGGCCGCCGAATTCAAAATGGCTGATATATTATAACTAAAAGTGTTCATATTTTCTTAATTAACCAATTTCTTGACAAAATTCAACATTCGAGCTTGTAAGCTTTTATCCAATATGATATTAAGGTGTTTGGTCCATGAGAGATCCGCCCGAAGAATTTTAGTAAAAATCGGCATGAATGATATTTTATCGAAGTAGACCTGATTTTTAAAATAAAAATTGGGGGTCACCGGACTCGTTTTTGCATGAGAATCGGTTTAAAAACAGCATTTTTGGAGGTTTTTGGGAAAAAATTAGTACAGGGGTCTATGGGAAATGTGGCAAAAGTGAAATTATTTAGTGCAGATTCAAAAAATCTGCCCGAGCATTTTTGTTATTTTTTTCACAAAAGTTGCGCACAAGTATGTTCTTACAAATGATAAAACAAAAATTGGGGTCACCGACTTAGTTTGTGAGAAAAATAATAAAATATGACAATTTTTAGCTTCAAAACACTACTCAGAGTATATGCGCATGCGATTTGCGTCACTTACATACTCGGAAACTAGTGCGCACTGGTACGCGTGGACGGCGCGTGGACCAAACACCTTAATGCATCGTATCAGTTTCAAGATGGCCGCCAAATTCAAAATGGCAGCTACATTTACTTAAAAACGTCCGATTAGTGAATCAACTTTCTTGTCAACATTTTTCAATTCATGCTTGTTACCTATTATACAATAACAATGAATCGTAACAATATATGTAACTATTTTAATTCCAAATGGCCGCCAAATATAAAATGGCAGCTACATTTACTTTACAAATGCTGAGACTTCCTTTAATTGCTTTGCTTCCCAAAATGCCTTTGAAATATTTACAAAGAGGAAGATGCAAGATTAAAATAGTGGCCAGCACACATTATCGACTAAAAGTGAAGGTCATATCAATAGTATTCTTCTAGATCGCTAAATACCAAATAAAAAGATAACGAGGCGGTATATTAATAAAAACGTAAAGCCCGAATCCTCTGTCTTAGCATGGCTGGTTTAACATGATTTGATATAGCCATTGCATAACTCTCATAACTATCTCGAAATAATATGGTTTTAAACTTGAGCTGGTTTAAATACTTTTCAAAATAAAGTGCACACATTTACCTCATTAACTATTCTGTTAACTATTCAACACCCTAGTTGTCATGGTTATCCAATACGTTTCATATAAGTCTTTACCAAAAAAAAAATATTATAAAAATCTTTAATCATGTGATAATCGAATATTTAGCAAGAACAGTAAAATACCATGTGTTACGGTATGTGGTTATTTGGTGTCTAATTTAAAATGGCCGCCATTATACCAAGATGGCTGCCAAAAAAATGCAAACATCATTTTACCGAAAATTCTCACTCAGCTGTTTTTCATGACACAAAAGTATATACAGGCTGTAACTATTTGATCCCAATTCTATCGTTTGTATATCACGAAATTGTTGATTCATTTAATTTGTTATCAGTAGATGAGTCGTTTGATAGGTGATAAAATACATGTTTTCTTTTTTATCTTAAATTACTATCCTGCAATAAATTCCTATGCATGCACCACTGATGTCACTAACCATCCAGGGGATGGTTTTGGGATATAAAGACCAGTGGCGTAGCCAGGGAGGCCGGGGCCAGGGCCGCCCCCGGGGAAAGGTCGGTCGGTACATTACTGTTAGTTGGCGAATTGGGAGTACAGGAAAAAGTAGAAAAAGAGAGGAAAGAGAAAAGGGAAAGGAAGAAAAAGAAAGA
>JXSR01S039190.1:12756-23161 GCA_000969725.1 Ophiothrix spiculata | reverse complement strand
CACAAATAAAATATTTTACCTTTTGATTTATATACTTCATTACTTGAATTAAACATTCACATTTTTCTGTGCAATAAAAATGATTTTCCCACCCACCTACTTCCTTTTCAATATGAGGCATGAGTAGTTTTTTATGTTAGTGTAGTATGTATATGCTTGGTTCAGGTAAAGGTATACCTTCAAATCTAAGCCGTTAAAGGAGCATGGTCAATTGCATCAACTTTTTTGAAAACTTTTTGAGATTTTGGTATCAAAATATTGCTCATTTTTCTCATAAGCCATGTGAAATATCATAGCTGAGTTATGTTCTGTTCGGGAGATATGTATGAAAATGTGTCTAATTATGGTAACCATAATTAATTTTACACAGTAACATATAGACGGTTCTGAAATACAAAAGTTCTCATAAATTCAAAACGTTTGACCGATTCAGCTGAAATTTGAAATTTAGATCTCTTGAGAGGCCATCTATTAAATTAAAACAATCAGACCAAGTTCCTCTTTAATGTTTTAAAGTTTCCTGTAAAACTTGCATTCCAAACAACTTATTGTCATTTTTCAAAGTTTTTCTTATTAATCTTTAAATGTTATATTAATATAATATTTATGTGTCAAATTTTTAGGGCACTCTAAAAATGTATGTGTAATATTTTCATCTCCTTGAGCAAGAAACTTTACTTGCTCCGTGGTTCGGAAGTCGTGCAAGTACAGTGTACATATTGATTGATATTTGATCATGCTAAACATGCAGCTGGTACCAAAGCGTGTGCATGTAGTCGCAAAAGAGAAAAACTATGAGGGGTATCAAAAAGTTTTGAACTTTACCCAGAAGGGATCAAGTTAATGAAATTTAGTCAGAATAGTCACTCGTCTTTATGTACATTATGGTGCAGAAATGGTCTCTTTACGGGTGGTGATAGATGTCATCTACCTACCTGCTTAAAACATAAGCTGCATTGAGGAAATTAAGTCATGCAGCATAATTAAGTCTCTGCATTGGAAGGGTTACAGTGCCCAGTAAATCTTATTTGTACCACTAAAGTTTAGTTGTTTGATGCCATAGTAAAGGGTAGGGTTTCCTCTATCCATTGATACAAAAATTATGAAAATCAGTCTATGAATGAAGTCACAATGTTGTAATAAAACATGGCCTACCTGAAAATGTTGATTTTCATTGAAATATAAAATCAGATTTTTTCAATAGAGAGGATCGCTACAATAACGGTCTGTAGACAATCAGTTAAAAGTGGGAGAAATGTGTTACTTTGCACATTGACTATGTTAAGTATCTCATAATGAAATTTCGTTCCTGGCGTCATTTCTTCTGATCAAAGTTTAAAAGTTTTTGATACCCCCACGTAGAGTATTATTTCCTTGTCAAGTCTTGCTGTAGATTATAGTAACGAGAAAAATACTTCTTGTTTAAAAGATCTTTATTTACAATAATTATTTGTACAAAACATATTGCATTTTAGGTCAGTATTTGTATGTGTAACCAATGGATATAATTATTCAATGTTATGTATACCATGCTTATCCATTCCAATCTTAGAAGGGAGTGTGGCCGAGCGGTTAGAGCACGGGAGTCTGGGTTCCAGTGTTTATGGCAGATGTTCCTATGACCTAGTGCTCACCAAGTATGAACATCAGGCCACTGATATGATCAGTAAGCATTACGAAGTTTATTGTCTGTGTAGCGCCGCACAATTACAGACAATGGCAACGGGAACAAGACACATGCCGTATGGGAACAGCCAATGGATACGTGGCCTAAGGGTAATGATGTGTTCAGACTCCATCGCTCGATACGCAGTCTTGAAATTTTTAAGTACACTTCTCGTAGCGTGTGTAAAGACTGCGTATCGAGCGATGTTGCAGTGATGAAATCGCTGGCCTCTGAATGCACCATTATTCATAAAGCAAGACACATAATTAAACCAACCATTAAATTGTGTGCAGCTTATTCGGTGGTCAGGTGGCGTAACAGATAAAAGTGCAATGGTGGATTTTACAGGGATGCAAGTTTTCTGCATTTGTGCGAAAATTCTGCAATTTTCTTTCACTTTCTGTAAAAAAATATATACAGTGTTTATGCAATAATTAGCATAATTTGTAAATTTTCACCCTTATCAACCTACATCCCTGATATTAGGTCTATATTAGACATTGTTATATTAGGCCTTGTGGTGTGTGCCCATCCATTGTTTCCAATTGTAATGCACTACACAGCCAATGAACCTTGATTATGCTTAGTGATCATATCAATGGCTCTGTGCACGGCAGACGGCCCTGCCAACATCACAGTGTGGAGTTGTGCTGGCAGGTCACAGGAAACATCTGCCATACACAAGGCCACTGGTATGATCATTAAACAGAACGAAGTTTATTGTCTGTGTGGCATGTTAGGCCTCGTATCCATTGGATGTGCCGTGTGCCTGGTCTTGTTTTCCATTGTTTGTAATTGTGAGGCGTAACACAAACAATAAACTTTGCTCCACTTAGTGATCATATCAGTGGCCTATGTACTGCAGATGATTTCTAGTATGACCTGGTGCTCACTAAGTATGAACATGTTGATTGTTGGTGCTGCCAGGTCATAGGAATCATCTGCTGTAGAAATAGTACTGATATGATCACTAAGCAGAACGAAGTTTGTCTATGTTGCACCGCACAATTACAAACAATGAAAAACAAGACAAGACACACGGCATATGGGTACAGCCAATGGATACGAGGACTTAGGCTCAGTATCCATTGGTTGTTCCATGTTCCTTTGTTCCCACTTTTCACTCACCACAGACAATAACCTTATTTTGAAGTCACCCATGAGTATGAGACTCAAGACCCAACATTGAATTTTGTGCCGCCAATTTCCAAGTTTTTGCAAAAGATTTATCTTAGATTTACCATTTATCAAATGGATAATAATATTCTTATCTTATTTTTTGATTTTCCAGTAAGATAAAAAAAAAATTTGACGTAATAATTGTATTTATAATTAGCAAATAGTAGAAATTATGAAAATTTCTTAAGGTCAACAAACTTTACCTACCCAAAATTGGGTAGCTTGGCAGTAAAGTTTGAACTGAACACAAATCAATGGGTGGGTCTTATGTCTATATGGAACGAGACATACGACCCAACATTGGGAGTTTTTGCAGCTTATTCCATAGTAGGGTAGCGTGAGAGATTCAACCGCATACAAACCAATTAGTTAAAGGGGCTAGCCTAGATTCCACTTAATTAAAACCTTGTGGAAATAGTCTAAATAAAGCTTAAAAATGCAATGAAATCCAAAAAAGTATTAAAAATAGAAATAGGTCAAATTGAGAGATAATTAATTTGCAAATTTAATTTTTCCTTCAGAGAAAAAAATTAAGTTGTTATAATAATTAGCAGTACTTGAAATCATCTGCAAAATGATTAAGTCTTGTGTGTTGTTATTCCTATTTATTGATGTAATATTTATTAATTACTTACAAATGTACGATTTGTACAGTTTATCTTTGTGGTCCATAATAATCTGGCTGTGTATTTCTATGCAATAAAAAGAATACAAAAATATTTGGTGTATTTAATGACCGTCTAATGAACGAATGTTTCATTTAAACTATTGTCCACCTTTTTGAAATTACATGTAAATATGATGATGATGAATGATGTTCAATCTGAAACATCACTGACACAGTCATAAATTATGTACGTAATATGACGTGACAATTCAACTTTGTTGCTGTTCGATTGCAATCCCCAAACCTATTTGGAGATAATCAAGATATTCTGGAAGGAAATAAGAGCCCAATTGCTGCACCGCACATGGAATTGGTGAATGGATATTTCATGCGAGTGCAAAGGCTCTTGTCCTACAGTCAGCTGCTTAGCATGATGTGTCCAGCACCCCACCCACATGGAATTTACAATTGCCATAGTAATAGGTTGCTATCCTGCAATGGCTAGTTCACATTTGATTGACAGGCTCCATGCCCAACAGTTGCATCCCATTGGCTGGTTCACATTTGATTGACAGGTTCTATGCCCAACAGTAGCATCTGATTGGCCGGTTCACATTTGATTGACAGGCTCCATGCCCAACAGTCGCATCCCATGGCTTAAAGTTAATCTTGCTGAGTTGAATAGAAGGAGTCTTTCCTGTAGAGGAAAAAAGGTTGAACATCACATGTTCATTGATTCTGGATTTCAAAGACATAAGCACTTATAGATACATTGCGAAACACAAATGACAATGTTTTAATGAATGCACTCAGGAATTCTGATTAAGTGCACGTTTTTGCATTTCTGTTATATGTTGTCCCCTGTATATCGGCTGATGTTGCTGGACTGCTTAAAGCCTGAAATTCATGTGAGCAACCTTTCTCCCCTCCTTAGGTCTACTGATCATGTTCACATACCTGTGCAATTAGCCTATTGGTTTTGCCATTTTGGGGAGAGCCTCAACCTGGCTTCATGTAGGTGTTTAAAGATTATTAAAGTAATCACCAAAATACTGAATAAAGTTTATGTAACGTTTTTGACATCGCACGGACATCGCTTTTTGCTCCAAATGACTTCAAAGTAAAAATTCTCTGACATGTTAGGGAATTTTTCATTATGCTTTTCACAGATGATGGGTAACATATTTACAATCACAGATGATGGGTAACATATTTACAAATATTTCACAAAAGTGGTAGGAAATTCTATCGTCAAGATTTCCTTTAATGCAATGTTTTGTTTGGTAACGTTTGTGATATTTTGGTGTAACTTTTTGGTAATGTTTGTGACATATGTTTGAATTAAAACATCTGCTCATTCATGTACGGATAGAAAAACTTTACAATTTCTGATTAGAAAATACTTTTCACATACCAAGTAAAAACGTATGACTAAAAAACCTGCTTATGCGGCCGAATAAAAAGCTGATTTTTTGCTTTAAGTCAAAAAAAAAGGTTCATTTTCACTGGAATAAGCCATTGACAGTTTCGATTCCCTCTTTCATAATCCCCTGACCCTGTATGAAGTGAATACATTGAATACTTTGAAACGTATTAAAAACATACTATATAATTTAATTGACTATCAAATCAAGGCACTCCCCGCAAATGGTAAACCATGCTAGTAGTGAATATCTTTCGGACTTCCTTTAACCCAGACACAGATTCATGTGACATGAGCCTCCCCCTCCCTCCACCTACTGATGTTCACGTACCTGTGCAATATCTGTTGGACTTCCTTTCACCCTGAGATTCTTGTGAGCAGAAGCAGCTAAATGTCTGAAAATTGAAAAACACAGCTTTATTAGTTTAATACAACACCGTAAAGTCATCTGGAAAAAAAAACTTCTGGGCAAGACTAAATCGCACTGTGCGCGAACAACAAACCAATCAAATCGATCAGCAACAGAGCCGACAAATCATGTGAGCTCACGAGTATTTTGTGAGTTGTGTGTGAATTTTAAGGTTTCTTCACGCCACTAAAGTTCAATATTAGTTGGTTCAAAGGGCTTGTGCTACATGGTGACAATTCCTTGAAACAGATCATTTGAAACGACATGGCTCACTTTTTTTCAATCTAATTTCCAATTATAAGGATCACCACTTAAAAAATGTTCATTTTTAAAGTGTAGTTGAATCTATAAACAGTTTTTTACTATTCGCTGTAGAAGTGATTTCATAAATATTTCATAATACCACAGCAAACAGTCCAGATTAAACAAGCAGGTCACATCGATTACATGTTTATCCTAGTGATTGAGTCTTGGTAAATGGTTCCCTGCGTGCAATTGATCAATTCGCAACAATTGAATTCAGAGGCAGTTTTTTATAATTGACCATTCTCTACGAATCGGTTTCACATGTTACAAAATTTAATACACTCTGGCTACAAATCGAAAAGACTTGGTTGATGTGCCAAAAATAATCAGAAAATAATTTATTTATTTCACCTGCAGGCATGTAGAAATCATGAGGTAGGAACTTATGATGTAGGTTTATATAACTGACCCTAGATTAAAATTCTAACCATTTTTTACGGAAAAAATGGTAACAAATCCTGAAATTTTGACAATTTTATCGTTGGGAAACAAGCGGGATTTTTCTTACTGCAAGTGCATTGCTGCTGAGCCACAGGAAAATTTTGGACCGTTTTTATACTGTTAACTCTCAAACTAATTGCATAACTATAAAAAAGTATACATTTTTAGAAGCAAATTTTTACCCTGAACATGATGATGATATCAGTTTTTGACCAAAAATGTCATTGTTGGCAAAAAAATGCCAAAAACTGTACTTTTTGCCCCAAAATTTATGGAAAACTTAACAAAATTTGCATTTGTGAAATATTAAACTTTTTTGCTTTTTAGAATCCAGAAACAAATGTCTTTGAAGGGTTTTCTAAAAAATGTTGTCTTATTTCTAAAAAAATGATTAAAATAAGTAAAAAATGTTTTTTAACAATCCCACCGCTGCCACCAAAATGCGATTTTTAAACTATTTTTGCCACTTTTTTCGTAATTTTGCCAATTTTCCCAAAATTGGGTGCTTTTTCCAGAAAAGATGTATAGAAATGGGTTGCAAAATTATGCTTTTCAAGGTACAGCTCTGGTCTACTTTGAGCATTTTTGTATGTGAGAAATATTTTCTTAGCACCCCCCCCCCCCCCCCAGATAATTACCCTAGTTCCAGTAGATACTTTGCTATCACACACGGTTCCATTTCATGATATGCCTCCATCACAGTCTTCTCAAACTGATCTAAATGATGGACAAGCTCCATAACTTCAGGCTCCTGTAGATGTACTGTTCCTATACATGATGGTAATGGCACATCAGCTTGATGCTCCACTCCTCCCCTCTGTCCCCTCCTTACCCCCAGGGGGGATACTTACCCTAGTTCCAGTAGATACTTTGCTATCACACATGGTTCCATTTCATGATAAGCCTCCATCACAGTCTTCTCAAACTGATCTAAATGATGGACAAGCTCCAGGGCTTCAGGTTCCTGTAGATTTACTGTTCCTATACACGGCGGTAATGGGACATCAGCTTGATGCTCCAAACTGAAAATAAAATTGATCAATATTGTTGAATATAAATAGATAGTTTTTTAATACATATGACAGAGATACAACAAATAATTTACGTACATATACAAAATTCAACCCACAAAGCAATAAATAAAAGGATTGGGAAAAGGCCAAAGATGTGACTATATATCTTTATTATTCTGATAATTCATTGTAATCATGCATTTTATCAACATAATGAAACATTCTGTCCTCCCCTTCTTCTCTGTGGCCATCGCATTGTGGATAGAGAGGACGGGGTGCACTAATTATGTACTTCTTATTTTATTTTTGAGTCTGGGACTTTGATAGGCTTTATGCTTACTTCTCAGTTCTCCTACACAATGTTAAATGTGCAGTTAAATAATGTATTGAATCTTTTCATGTGTTTATTTTGTAACTTTGCATTTGTGGAAGAAATACATTATACTTATACTTATACCCACAAAACAGGAGAGACCTGGCTGAAAGGGTCCAGCTTTATAGTGCATATAGCTTAATTATTCTTAAATAGTGTAGGATCAGGAATTACACCAAATTATAAGGTGATCTCAAAACAATAGCATCTCCCAAATCCAAGGAGTATGGTCATGGGATCACCAAGGAAATGGTAACATCTTGCTAGTCCGAAGGTTCGCTAGTCCCAAAATGAAATAAGGTTTGCCAGTCCAAAAGTGTATTTTCCTATACTTAGGGTTCGCCAGTCTGAATTTGAAAAGAGGTCTGTCAGTCTGTCAATAGGGTTTACTACTCCAAATTTAAAAAGGTTCGCTAATCCTAAGGTTTGCCAGTCCTAAAATGAAATAAGGTTCACTAGTCCGAAAATGGAAACTGGGTTCGCCAGTTCTAATTTGAAAAAAGGTCTGTCAGTCCAAAAATAAGGTCCGCTAATCCTAAGGTTTGCCGGTCCTAAAATGAAATAAGGTTCACTAGTCCGAAAATTTAATAAGGTTCAATAATAAATTTGTGGTAGATAAAGTTTTGTTCAATAATATTTTTCAGACTAGCGGACCCTATTTTATTTTTGGAATGGCAAACCTTATTTCATTTTCAGACTGGCGAACCTTATTCCATTTTAAGACTGGTGAACCTTATTTCATTTTCGTACTAGCGAACATTATTTCATTTTCCGACTAGCGAACCTTTTTTCATTTTCGGACTGGCAAAACTTCGGATTAGGAACCTTATAATTTCAGACTAACAGACCTTATACATTTTCCGGACTAGCAAACACTATTTCATTTTCGGACTGGCGAACCTTTGGACTAGCGAACCTTTGGACAAGCAGACTGTAATCAAGGAAATTCTCTGTACTGTACCTGTATAATCGTGCATGAGTATATTGTAAGAAAATTCCAGTGTTGCCCTGACTTTGTAGGAGTCTATCCCAATCAAACTTATAATTCTTGATTAGTCTCCGTGTGAAATCTTGGAGAATAACTGCTGAAATCCCTAGTGTCTCTGCTGTTTGGTTTGGATTGTCTAGTTGTTTTGTGGCTTGGGGACAAACACAAAGAGCAGGAAAATATAAATTACAAAATTATCAAAAACTAGATTTGTAACTCTTTAATAGCTTATTACAAAGAGTGGCCTGCCCAGGATTTTCTGAGTGGTAAGTAGTGTTTCCGCTATAAGGCCATATGGCGCGTCATTGCCGCAGGAGCAATGAAAATTGGCGAGATGAGTTTCTGAAAATGTGTGAGAAAGATATTTAACTAACTATATTAAGCCAATTTTCAGTCAGAGCTCATGATTTTGGCACCTCTTAAACTTTGTCAGACTTGCTCGAATTGGCACAAGCTCAAAAAACTTAGTGGGATCACTGGTGGGGCACAAGCATCAGTTTCCCACGAATGATATGAGACTTACTTAAATAAGCACACCCAAATTTTTTCACGCCGCTTTTGAACCGTATTGAAAAGGGAAAAAGTCTCACAAGCGCACAGAATTAACTTAAAAGTGTTTTTGTTCATTTTTCTTTTGATTGTTTTCATTCCTCCTCTTCTCTCCTCCCCTGGGCATGCTACTTAATACAAAACAGTTGTACTTCTCTCTTCTGTTTTTTTCTCCTAAACTAAAAACAAACTTGTAAAAGATTAATTAATAACAGAAAGCATTTCAGCTATGCCTGGTAACAAAGAATTAAACGTAGCAGCACTTTTTTACTTGATTGCAGCCCAGCGCAAGTTAAGTAGAAGTGGCTGGAAAATGCAGTTTGTGCATTACAGATATATTCCAAGCTTCTTTTTTTTCCCTTGAAGAAATCCTGCAGAATTGAGCAGACGATCAATTTTCTTTCAATAACAAAACACAATATCTACAATATTAAACATATGTACATAAAACCTTCTAGCATGGGAATGAACAGTAGTGACATCGCATGCTAATAGCAAGTATCTACTATGCTTTATAAATGCACATACTACATTTTTACTTTGTTGCTGGAAATGCAAAGTGCATATGACAAATTGCACATGGACCTATACCTAATGTATCAAGATGCATGCACTCTATAACTAGTGGCATAATTCCTCAAAAAATGTACATAATTATGCAGTCCACAAGTTGCATTTACATACAATGTGGCCCTGTACTATGGATTACGTGGGATTGTGGCACCGAGTTTCCAGTGAATACACTGAATGCGGCGCCCCAAGGAGCACAAGGAAACAAGGAGATATGATTCGACCGGCAGTGGCGCCACTGGGGCTAGAACCAACTTACTTGTAGTGTTTTGCATATTGTGCAGCATCCTTGCCCTTGCTTCATCAAGTATGTCAGTCAGAAGCACCATGTCTCCACGCCGGGTTGACATCCCTGCAACTCGACCAAACTTGATGTGATGTACTCTGCAAAACAAAACAATTACATTTCATTAATTACATTACATCATGGTCCTAGCTTCATCGAGTATGTCCGTCAGAAGCACCACTTCTCCACGCCGGGTTGACATCCCTGCAACTCGACCAAATTTGATGTGATGAACTCTGCAACACAAACCAATTACATTACATTAATTACATTGCATCATGGTCCTAGCTTCATCAGGTACTTTAAAATCTCGATATAGTGCACCACATGTTTTACTCATAAACATGTTCCTTACCACAATACCAACATGTCTACATCACTAATCAGATGTTAAAATGAAAGTTACATTTGTTATATATCAGACACAGGCAATCAATTTCATATCTTATAAACCAAAAAATATGGCCCAAAATGGCAACTGGGAAAAGGGGCACTATATTGAGATTTTAAAGTATGTCTGTTAGAAGCACCACTTCTCCACGCCGGGTTGACATTCCTGCAACTCGGCCAAACTTGATTTGATGCACTCTACAAA
>JXSR01S039190.1:0-10507 GCA_000969725.1 Ophiothrix spiculata | reverse complement strand
GCTTAGCGCGTATTTTACTATTAAATATCATTATTTTAGCCAAATATAGGCGTTTTTTAGCCAAAATGAACAAATTTTTTTTAATAAATTTCGTGCGCTACATTTTTGGTCCAAAAAAATTTGCGCGCTACGCACGCCTTATTTTTTTCAAAAAATGTTTGCCCCCCCAGAAATTTGTCTTGCCCCCCGTTTGCCCCCCAGAATTGAGATGCTGGTGCCGCCAGTGACCACATAATACATGTGGTCAAACTGGCGTCGGTTATAGCAGTCAATAGCCGCAACGATATCCCGTGTTACCTTCCCATCATGCATTGCTTCCAATTTTTTGTACAGGAAATTGTTTCAAGCATTAGTGATAAAACTACCCTAAATCATTATCAGTTGTTACAATCTTGCATTTTTGCATCACCAAAACAAATCCCCCCATATGAAGAAATGCATGATGGGAAGGTCATTATATCTTCGTTTACACTGACCTGTCAGCCCAAGAATAGCCCAACTTTTTCAACACTCCAATGAGCTGCCTAAAATGTTTCTCCTGGCTTCTGTCAACCACATAATACATGCGGTCAAACTGGTGTTGATTATAGCGGTCAATTGCTGCAACGATATCCCGCGTTAGATATAACGATGATCCGTCGCTTCGGGTCATGGTGGCATAGAATGGGCGATCCTCTTGCGAATCTGATAAGTCAACAATCTGAGTTCCTTTTCTGAAAAATACATGAAATCCCATTAAAAAACACAGCTATTGTTGCCCAATGTACTTAAAGGGACTGGCCTAGATTCTTCCAAATACTTTTTTACTTACATATGTTTACATGAATCGATAGAGTTTTCTGTGAGTTAGAGGAATATTGGAGAAAATTGCCATTCTTTACCAACTTTTAATTTTTTTTCTCAGGAGGCAAAAAATGGTGTGAAAACAGTGTTTCTAGTTAAAACATATAATCGCGATCAGCCAATCAGAACACAGATTGCATATAAGAGTAGCTTTAAGCCAATCAAAAGACGCAAGAGTTGGTGATACGGCTGTATTTTTGATTATTTACATTGTATGATTGTTGCTTACAAAGAATTTGTCTCCTGGCAACTCGAAATTTAGTCAGTGGTTTGTTTCCGTCAAAATCTTACATACAATTTATTCCGTGCAAAGATGAGGTACCACAGCCTCGATTTTGGTTAAATTTCAAGTTACAGAAAGACACATTCTTTTACAAATAGCTAGGTGACCAATCACAACCTCAGATATATGTGATCTAGTAATTCTATGTAAAAAGTTAGCCATTTTAGTGTCTTGTGCCCCATATGTATACTCGGGTGTCAGGGTGCGTACCCACTACCTGCCTAATATTTCATAAAACTTACTGAGTTGTCTCCAGGAGACCTTTGGATTTTAATTCCTCTAGAAGAAGTGATATTTTATTCCAATACTGGGATTCCCCTGAATAGGAGTCAAATGCAATGCCAAGCCTCTGAAATAACGAACAAAAACCTGTCATTGGAATGTATTTCCGCATAAATTAAAAACTTAAGAAACCTCATTTTTTATATAAAATGACCTATAATCATTAAAGATTCATACTTGTATAGGTGACTTATTTATTCAATATATATAAATCAATGTTTCTTCTGATATTTGATCTTCTATTACAATAAATATGGCTAATTTCATGGGCCACATACAAATACACAGTAAGTACAAATCTCATTAGAATGTAACTAACCAATTATTCATAGCATCATGATGCAGTACAACCAGATATGTTTTCAGGTTATGGATTTGAAACAGAGGCACAAAAATGTATCTAAACTTCAGTTTTATGTGCAGACTAAACTGGTAACCATGCATCATTTCACACCTTATTTTCAAATGCATTGAGTGGAATTCTGCTTTGATTCTATAGATAATTGTAAAATATATACTCTGTCAAAAATAAAGAAAGTCAGATAAACGGCTCTCTAGATATGGTTGAATAAATGTTTTATGTGGAAATACTTTCCTGCAGCAGGGTATGGCAAGGGTGTCCTCATGGTATTGAACAAAGGAAGATATCAGGACCTTCCCATCATGCCTTGCTTCCAATGGGTATTTTATACAGGTTGTTATGAATATAGATTTAGTGATAAAACATGTCTGAAATGCAAAATTGGGATGAGGTCTGCTAATTGTGCCATGTTTCATCACTAAAGCTAGTGATGTTTAACCCAACTATGCAATTAAAGGGGCAATTCAGGATCCACTTTTCATCCTCAAGGTCACCTCTATCAAAATTAAAGTTCAGCATCATCCCCAAACGTTTCCCCTTGCATTTTGAGATTTTTGCATTATTTGATGCATTAGCAGTAATATTGACAGCATGGCAAGTTTCATTGTCTAATTCAACCCCTGTCTGTCAAAATATTTTTAGTTTGGCATTTCAGGAGATCTAATGCAAACTCAAAATTTCTTTTGATTTGTCTGCAATATATATTGTGAAAGGAATGTTTTACAAGCAAATCTTTGGCTCTTTTTTGATATATAGCATCAATAAATAAGTTTAGAGAATAGCCTCATACCCAAGATCAATAAACAAAACAAAATTCAAATTTTTGACTTTTCTGAAGGTTTTGATCAAAATTTTGCCAATAGCTGATAACTGTCTGTCATTTTCTAACATATAAAGTGTAAATCATCTATAAATAAAATTCGGAATTTTGTGCAATGCCCCTTTAATGCGTTTTATGTAAAAAAATGAAATTTGATCTTTTCACCATATTTTTACTTTAGCAGCCATATATTCAAAAATCTTCACGACTTTCCGCTCATTTTGCCAGAGCTATTATTAACCATCAACCACATTTTGAGCTCTACCAACTTAGTGGGTGATCTCTAAACCAATCTAACTGTTTCTATTGCTATGAAAAGGTGCCAATGTCTCGCTTGAAACGATGTTTACTATAGACCAAACAATAATTTATTGGACAGTATAAACTGAAATTCAGATTCCAGGGCCCCATTATTTGTAAATGTAAACCTGCCCTACATTTTTGTTTACATTGTCCACGAAATTATTGTTTGGCCTATAGCTACCATCAACCAAATTGTTTCTACTATACTTTGATCAACACTAAATAGGCGGGAAATATGCAAGTAAACATTATACCACTTACACGCGTGCTGTAGATACTGATGACGAGTCGCGAGGTACAATGCGCGCTGCGTCTCCAACAGTTGTGCTGTCTTCAGTTACACACGTGGTTATCCGTATCAATGCATGATGTGAAGAGGCCCGCCTATTTGGTCTTGTTCACAGTATAGACCTTATCTCCCGGGAGGTGCTGAAATTTGGTTTGGGTAGGGACGTTCCTCTAGAAAATTTCAAAAGCCACCCAAAAAAATACAAATTTTTGAAGAAAATTGACCCATCAATATACCAATTCTTCTAAATTTGGATCCAAATTTATTATTTTTTCTGTCCAAATTTGCTCTATTTTGGCAAAATTTAATTTCATTTTGAGAAGAAATTTCTGAAAATGTTTGAAAAGAAAATCCATGAAAATACCACATTTTGCGAAGAAAAAGGACCGATTGGAATACCAGAAAGCCTAATTTTGCTACCCGAATTTGCGGCACGTCCCCATAACGCCTTTGTACTAAGAAGCCTTACCTTGTATTTTATCACCATCAACCAGATCACCCATCAACTCATCCTTTAGTAGAAACACGCTAATTGTTGGTTTCCTTGACTACGTGTACCTGAATATCACATACCTGGTAAGTTCGTGTGTATTCTTCTATACTACATTGCCGAAACCTTTTCCACAAATCCAAACTTTCACTGTCTCCTGTAAAGGAAACCAGAAACAAAACCCCTTGAATATAGTTTTCATTATAAACTGCAAAATGAAATTTTGAACTGAGTGTTGCTTAGGTCCCGACCGAAATGTTATGGCTAGGGTCAAGGTAGAGTTTAAGGTTAGGCTTTGAGTTATTTTTATGTTTAGGGCTTGACAATTTTTTGAGGTTAGGGTTTAGGCTACGTTTAAAGGGTTATATTCAGGATTTTGTTGTGACCTACAGCAAAATGTTTTATGGTGGAAGAGCCAATTTAAAGACGATCGCTGTGTTTATTTTCACCAACAGATGGCAGCATTGCAGAATCAGTTGTAGGTCAGTGGCGGGAAGATTTTGAAAAAACACGCACCTGGTATCTAAGCGTAAGATTTGCACCTAATACGCAAAACGCAACACGCGCTCTACTTTTTTACACATTGTTTTCCCGGTAAGCGCCGAAAATGGCAAGAAATAGTAACGCTTATATCAAAGTATAGTAGCTTATATGATCAGTGACCCCCATTTTTTATTGCTGAATTTTGAAGTTTAGACTCTTATCTATTAACTGACAAAAAATAAACAAAATCTACAGGTAGGAACTTATCACCGCGATCGTCCTTAAAGGCTGGTGTCAATCAACAGTGTTGGAAATGTTTTTGCTTGTATTAAAGCAACTGAGTCAAAATTCATTAAATAAATAAATAAATAAATAAAACATTGGGGATTTATAGTGCACTAGATTTGTAATTCCACACAGCCTCTGCACACTTTACAGGTGTTCGCTGACCACTGTGGCCCAAGTAAGCTCCATTCCACAACAAGCATCATTTCAGGTTCTGTGGCAACCTCTAGGGGTGCTGAACCTTGATCGGCCCACATATGCACCATCGCTGCTCGGATCAGCTCCCCGAGTATCCTACAGGTTTCCACAAAACAAATAGCAGTTATTTCCTTGTCCAAGAGATTTTCCAGCACACTCAACTTTTGGCATCAGCAGGGTTTAAACTCGTGACCTTCCGCACTACAATCGAGCACCCTACCATTTGAGCTAACTTTACTGCTGACAGCCCCAGGTACTAAAAAAGAAATTATTTACCTGTTAATACTTATACATTTCAGACACGAGAATTGAGTAATAGTAAAGAATCTTTAGATAAAAATTGGTGTACTTGTTAGCAGTACATTTTTCCGATATACATGTCACAATTAAAAAGATCAACAAGTCAATATGACACTCAGCTTCATACAACAGCAGTCTGGAAGCCAATCCCACAATTCAAATGACTCTAAATTGCAATATTAAGATACCGTGAACCTACCATAGAAAATACGTGTAACGCTAGTCACCATTGGATCACCACCTGTACATGAAGGGAGACTTGTTTACTTTCACCAGTTCGACGATAAAGGTCATACTGTGTTGAAAAATATTCCTGGTAGTTAATTCTCTTCACTATTTTTAATGTAAAAGTAGGTTAGGTAATTCTGAGAGCCAGCCAAATTCATACAAATCTCGTTTCTACTATGAGTACGTAAACACATTGTCCATGGTAAATCGTAATATATCAGCGATCAGTCGCGTTGTGTAAGAAAGAGGCTATTATTACGTTATTACGTTAGGCAAACCTGTATAAGTACTAATACATTCACATGTGCTCTCATCGTCAAGCGTGGCCGAGCGGTCTAAGGCGCTGGACCCATATCTTGTTATGGTTGTGGAATAACATTTTCAGAACCAGGATCGAGTCCGGGCGAGAGCAAATTTTTTTTCACTTCTTATTTTCATTTTAAATGTATAATACTTTTATTTAGGAGTAAAGACACTCAAATAATTGGGTTTTTGATTTTTTTTTTTTACATCTTTAACACAAATAAAATCAAGTCAATCCCTCTGATCTCAACACGTAGATTTTTAATATTTTATCGGAATTCATAAAAATCAAAATGTGCCGTGTCTTTGTCAATTGACAACAACAACCGTTGATATTTACAAATGACGGCTGATGATTTCCTGATTTTAAAATCTTTTTTTTTACATAATAAATATATTATAGAGAGTTGTAATCAGTGTTTACACTGAAGTCACTGCAATACCGGCACGTACGATGTTGTAGAGATCGATGTGCTCTCGCTGACGGGCAATAGAGAAATGATGACGTCACACACAGCGTTCAGTCGATAATATCAAATGTCACCTGAAAACCGCAATGCATTGTGGGATTGGCCGCCGGACTGCTGTTGCTCCATACCATGTAGGAACTGCCTGGCTTCATCGAGTATATTTCCATCTTTCTCAGCTTTGTACATGGACATCAAGCAAGTGCTGAATGGGCAAGCTAATTAATTGGACAGGATAAACAGAAATCCAGAGTGTAGGGCCCTTTGTTTGTAAATGCAACCTCCACAATGCATTTTTATTCATGTCAGTAGATCATTTGATGCTGAAGTGCTACCGCACCATCTGAGGTTGGGGCCCTTCATCTGTAGCAATTTATTTCTGCGGACACTCACCTTGCTCCATACCATGTAGGAACCGCCTCGCTTCATCGAGTATGGTTTCATCTTTCTCAGCTAGTTTGTTAACTTGGACGTAGACATCAAGCAAGTGTTGAACAGGCGAGCTTGTCAGTTGAGACTCGGAGCCGTAACGCTTAAAACCAGCACCAAGAAGACCTGGGGAAATCAAATTTGATTATAGGTTAATAAATGCGCATTTCATAAGCGACTGAAATGAGACAAAATCAATGCACGCGCGGTTAATTTTGATGCGTCCAATTCACAAGGCCCGTAGGGGCTGAGTGCATTGGACAGCAGTCAAAATTTACTGCAAGTGCATTGATTTTGCCTCATTTCACTCGCTTATGAAATGCGCATTTATTAATCTAATTCATACACAACAGAAAAATAATATTGTATCTTTTGTGAAAAGATATAAGGCCTTTAATATGGCCATCAAAATCCAAAACTTCTCTAAACTAAATAAATTATCACCCGACAAAAACAATGGAACATTCACACGCACTAAACGCCGCCACGCAAACCGGAACGCAACAAGTGCAGTGCATTGTGAAAATCCACTGAACTCCGCGTACTTTATATTCTTGCGTTCTGATTGGCTAGGTGACAGGCGCAGCACACACAGAGTGTATGAATAAAAAAAAGAAGCTTTTGTCAAAACATTGTTATTTTCACTCAATAATGTCTCTACAACTCAAATTCAATTCTTTGTTTGCATTATTTGTTGCTTGACAAAGATCTCTGATTTTGTTTTATTCCTTAAAAAAGTTTTTTTTTATGTAAAGAGCTCATGCACCATTATTCTAGCACCACATGGTGGGTCAGACACGGCCTGTAGGGCATCAAGAGTCGTAGTCATGGGTTCAAATTCACTAGGTGGCATGCGTAGTGTCAAAGTTAAGTTGATTCATACATGAGTCAAGCAATGGTGCCCTCATATTGTCTCAACAGTATTGATCACAATTAAAAATCATCTCTTTATTTCTTAATGACTCACCAAACTGTAATCCCCAATCACCAAGATAATTTATTCGAAGAACATCATGCCCAACTGCCGAGTTGATTTTAGCTACAAAGTTGCCAATCAGCGTTGACCTCAGATGACCTGCATGAAACGGCTTGGCTATATTAGGCGAGCTGAAAAGAAACAGTCCATGGGTTTATTGGTAATCTAAATACAATTAAATGTACGATTCATAGATGCCATAACAACATGAAAGCCTAAAATCTGGTTGAAAACATAGATCCATTTTATCGTGGGTATGGCAAGTTTTATTTTAAGAATGTTTCATGGAATGATTCCCAGTGCATCTTTGGTATACATAATAATAATAATTGGTTTTTATTTTAAACTCTAACCATGACCTGCAGGTCAAATTGCTAGAATTTTTACATTATTGAAATGCCCTTTGAAGTGCTTTTATCTTTTTGTGCGCTTAAGATGACATGTCTACACATTATTGCATTGACTTTGACTGTGTACAGACTGACTCGACTTCTGACTTGACTCAGGGATTTCCCTACCCTTGGTTGGCTGCCCTTGCAGTTTCTCAGGGTGCACATTCCTGAATTCTTGCATTTTTAGGCTTTCTCTATTTACTTAAATAGAGCCAAATTATTTTTTCATTGCAATTATTGCACTAATTGCATTGTCAATTGTCCTCTTTTCTCTTGAAACTCAGTTATGCGTCGTCTGGTGGTTCGCAATTGTCCGGGCAAAATTACCCATTTTTGCGGTTTTGGAGACAAAGATTTTGCATCGACATGTTTATTCATGGCAATGGCATCAATTAGCATCGCCATGAACTTACTATCAGCACTTCCTATAGGGTGATTTGTTGCTCATATGAAAATATTTTGCAATGCAGCGGCGCGTTCAGTTTATGTTTTAGTCATGGAGCTGTAAGCTTCACATTATCTTTACTGAGTTAACTGTTGACTGTCCATTTAGCGACATGACAGCTTTGAATTGGAATATAGCGGCAGTCTCTGTAATAGGATTTTATGTGGAATATCGATAACTGTGATAATAGAAGATGACAACCTTATTTTTCTGTTTACAGCTCTTTAATTATCTTTCAGTCTTGTATACATGTCATGTATAGTTTTCCCTGGCCAACAATTAATTTGAGTCCATTACTGGCCCGGTCCATTACAAACCCACCTAAACAAATATAATGCAATTTGTAGGCTGCAGCTTAATCAGCATGTCACATGACATATTGCCAATTTTCGGTTGAGATTTGATGATATAGTAACTAAAGGCGCTTTGGCACAAAGCAAATAAAAACTACTGTCTATAGGCAAGTTCAAAGAGATGCGATTTCAAAAGTCTTTTGAAGATGAAAATGGAACCAGCATTTTTGATCTGAGGTGGAAGTTGATTCCATCTGTGAGGAGCATAGTATGAGAATGCACAATTGGCAAAGGTGGTATGTTGTGTTCTTGGCTGGATGAGTTGAGAGATAGAAGATGGAGTGTCTGGAATCAGTCCGCAATTGAAGCATGCATGAGATGTAGTCAGGTGCTTGACGGGCGATGGCTTTATATGTAAAGACCAAGATTTTAAAGTCAATTCTTCGTTCAATCGGCAGCCAATGCAGTTCGATAAGATCATTTGATATTGGATCATATTTTCTCTTCTTTGTAATCAATCTGGCAGCAGTCGTTGAATATTTTGAAGTTGGAACGAGTGGGACTCAAACTCAAAACCTATTGATTACGAAACAAGTGCCTTATCCACTCAGCCACAAATGCTCCTGTAGTGTAGATGTATAGATCCCTAAAAGTAAGATGTTTTCCAGTAAATGCTTGATTAAATTGTAACATGTAACAAACAAGACTTGCCTATAATCAATCACGACTTTGTCTTTCTTCAGTCCTGTTTGCAGAGAAGGTAGACGATAAGTGCTGAGTTTGCAAGTCTTCTGAACTTTCTCTAATATACTCTGAAAGAATTAAAAACAAAACAGAATACATTACAATACAATACAATACAATGCAGTCATTTATATAGTGCTCTTACATGAAAAAAAAAAAAGGTATCACAGCTCTTTACAATAATAAAAAGGAACAGAGTACAAAAAATCAATTATCAAATAAATAAGTCTTTAAAAGAGACCTGAAGGTTGCCAGTGATTTGAGCATTCCAAAGGAATGGACCAGCAGAAGAGAAGCCTTTATCATCAGTGAGAGTATGAGTGTGAGGCGTAATGAGTCTTGAGTCCTGGGCAGAACGTAAACCTCTTGTTGGTTTGTACAGTTGAACAAGTTCACTTATGTAAGCAGGCGATTTAGATGAGTCCAAAAACATTTGAAGATAATAGTTAAAAGTTTTAATTGGATGCGGCTATGAATCGGTAACCAGTGAAGTTCTTGAAGTAAATGGGTTGCATGATCATACGTTTTGGCCTGATAGATAAGTTTGGCAGCACGATTTCAAGACGCAGAAGTCTGTTGTAATTCTGTCATCATGATAAAGGCAATATCAACAGAACAGTCAATGACTTGTATTTAAATTTGTAAGCTTACAATTTTTTTTTCTGAATAAACATTCTGAAAAAAAAAAAATAATGACAAAATTGAATGGATTTTTTTATGCATGATCCTCAAAGATATTGGGAGAGCATGATTTTTGTAAAACATTGTGCGCTTTGAGTATCATACTAAATTTTTCCAATTTTATATCAAAATGGTCTTAAACTGTTGCAAACTGTCTTTCTACACAATGTAATAGTACGCAGTGCATCTGGTCAATTGTTGGCATGGTAGCAGGCAAAACAAAGTCCATATTTACCATTGCATTGGTGCCTGTTGCACAAAGTTTTCCTTGACCTGTAACCAAGCTTTTTCTTAAGCGGGCACCGGGTGATTTTTACCCCATAGTTCCAGACTCTTTGTGCCTGGTGGGACAGAAAAAATGAGACAAAATGAACACAAATAAAGCTCCTAGAAATAATTTGATATAAGAGTTAATGTTAAAAGAGAAAAAAAATCATCGAAAATAATTTGTTTGCCGGTCACAGACTGTGTAGAAACAAGATATTTAAAAGATGTCAAACTAGAAACACTGTTTCACACCATCTTTTGCCTCCGGAGAGGGGAAAAATATAGTTGGTAAAGAATTGCAATTTTCTTCAATATTCCACAAAATCATGAAAAACTACAGGTAGG
>JXSR01S039189.1:9876-26103 GCA_000969725.1 Ophiothrix spiculata | reverse complement strand
TGCTGGTGCATCTTCACTTCTGAACCACCAACAGGTGTCAAAGTCAATTTATTGAGAAAAGTGTCAGATGATGGATAGGTTGGATTATCACAGGCAATATAATATGCAAATCTAAACAGCTGGCTCAAAACACAGTGAAATACTTTTTGAAACTTTAATAGAGTAAATAATTTAAGAAGTATGACTTAATTTATGAAAGAAGGCCAAAGTACATTATAAGTCATTAAGAAAACCATTCACATTTTTCCTGTTAGCTTGGGTTTGTGCCATTTTGCAAGAGCGTCTTTAACATAATAATTAATTGATATTTTATTCCAGGCACCAAGTGAGAGAGCTCGCCTGTATTTCTTGTTAGCTTGGCTTCATGCCATTGTGCAAGAGCGTCTGACCTATTCACCACTCGGTTGGGCAAAGAAATATGAGTTCAGCGAGTCTGATCTACGTTGCGCCTGCGATACGCTGGATATCTGGATTGACACCGTGGCAAAGGTACGTAGAATCTGAACTTAATGGCATTAGCCACCATAATTCCTTATGGTTATGTAAACTTATTTTTACCAAAAAAATAAAAACAAGCATATATATTCTTTCAGTGTCAGTGAGTGTGTGGTACCACCAGCCAAAGTTTTTCAGAATTAGTGCCTCTAATAGTGTATGGGTCTGGATATAATTATTTTTCACTTTTATTGCACTGAAATGCAAGAGAATTTTTACGTAATTGGTTGAAAAATGACCATGTGATCGACGTTCCGGAGATTTCCAAATGGACTTTGAAAAGGTCTATTCCATCGTTTGGACAGTATTCAGAAAAAGGGAAAAGAGAGGAAGTAATGCATTGTGTAGAATCATGATAATAATATGTTTTTTTTTTTTTTCAGGGTCGCTCCAACTTGCCCCCAGACAAGGTGCCATGGGATGCCCTGCGCACCCTCCTAGCGCAATGCATCTATGGAGGGCGCATTGACAACGATTTTGATCAGGTAAGGATGTTTAGCAGGAATGTCTGAAAAGTTTGAATATCTAGAGTTTTATTATGTTATAGAGTTAAGAGGGGACAGCTTTTTGACTACAATGAGATATGGAAATGGCCACTATATTGCTCGTCATTTCATGCAGTTTGTACAATTTCTAAAATAATTTGATCAAAGAAAATACATTTTTAGTTTCATAAGTTATTTGATCAAAGAAAACACATATTTTGCTTTTTTATGCAATCAAATTTAAAATAAAAAGATTGTAACATCTGCTGACCACAGTTTATTAGCATGCAACATCATATATGTATGAAGGACCCCACTTGACATTTGAGAGACGAGAATATTTAAATTGAGTTGGAATGTTCACTTAACAAAAAATAAACCAAACTCTATACAGATAATTAAAGGTGCAATTCACGATTCTGGTGTGACAAAATCCTCTCTTCATTTCTAGCTAATGAAAAAGTAGAGTACAACATAAACATATGCTGAAAATTTCACTTGATTCCGACCATTTGTTTTCAAGTCAATTTTTAAATCTCCATAGGCCACTGTGTTATGATTACTGTCGGGGCCCCGATAATAATTAGAAAATGGCACCTTTTCTCAAAAATACAAGCACTTTTGAAAGAATGGTTTGAGTTTTGTAACAAAGACTAGTCAAGATTCTTCTCAGCTTAAAACCTCTTTTGATAAAGGTGGCCTTGAGAATGAAAAGTGGATCATGAATTACCCTTTAAGGAAATGTGAGCCATCATATACCATATATCTTTATTTTTTCTAGCGATTATTGAAAGCATTTGTGGACAAGATCTTCACAGCTAACAGCTTTGACAGTGATTTCCCACTCATTTCTAATGTGGATGGTGTTGACGGCAAAAATATCAATGTACCAGATGGAATTAGGTAAGGTTATCAAATTATTTTAATTTTACTAATATCTAAATTTGGTTAAGCAATGTGTAAAAACATACAGCCCAAGGGAAAAATGAATATCAATGGAGCATATCACTACGGTGGTATAAAAGACACAATCACCGAGTAAGTCCAACTTGTACTGCTTTTTGAACATGATAGTTGTATTACAAAGCGCGCATGGTTGTTGTGTATGTAACTTTTTATATATTGGAAGACATCCAGCTTTATCAAATCGGGACGGATTGGCGCAGCGTTGCTGCCCTCGCCTTTCACAGCTGCGGCCCAGGTTCTATTCTCGGTCTGACCTAGGTTGTATGTGAATTTGGTTGTCGATCCATACTCGTCCTCGCAGGTTTTCTTCGGGCACTTCAGTTTCCTTCGAGCACTTCAGTTTCCTCCTGCATCTAAAATCGAAAATTCTTTCCAATATTCTGTCTTTCACACCGCAGAGGCGTCCCTTGAATTTAATGCATTTGCACTATTGGGATTAGCCTGGCTTTCAGCCGAATGTTATAAATAAATAAATACCAATGCAATCTCTGGTCAATTTAGAGTGCAGATTATTGTTATGAATACAGCAATGAATGCAATACCCAGAACTCGGGACTAATGCATGTTAAATGCTCACTGTGTAGAGTGAGGGAAGGACACAGTTCAGAAGAGATATGCAATGAAGAACTTTGCACTAGGATGAGGGGAATGTAACATCATTATGGCTAATTGCAAATTGAACTCTTAATTGACTATATCATCAGTTTTATTGAGTAACAAGCAAATTTGTAAGATTTTTTAGATTCTGTGGATTTCCCTGGTACAATATTCAAATCAATATGATGGTCGTGGGTGAAATCATGGGACACCTAAGGTCATCTGGTGATGATTGAGTGCAATGTAATCAATTTATCAATCAATCAACAAAATTTCATCCAATATCAATTAAGGTATCAATATCAGTAATGACCCAGATTTAAAAAATGAATACTGAGTGTTATCTAGCAAAAGCTGATAATGAATTTTAAAAGAAGGGGTTGCATTGACCTATGAGCAAGTTCATCTTGTAATCGAAAGGTTGTATGTGCATTTTCAGAAAATTTGGTTTTCTTGAGCATAGAAAGTATAACAGTTTGAACTCGACCCAAGGGCACAAAGTGAAAATATGTGTTTTAACAGAGAGATCTAAAAATGACAAGAATTAAATAATGAAATGACTTTTTCCTTAAATATGCCAAACACACCAATGGGTCACTCTTTGCAATGGTCACAAATGTCACAAAACAATTTCCTAATGATTACATCTTCAAATGCTATGGTCACTTAACTATCGGTCACCGACCGGTGTCTGGAAGTGGGAAGGAAGGCGCAACGTCGGCTCAATCCATGGGGAAGGAACTTGTAAGTGGTGTAGACGAGGACAAAATTAGATCATCGCTTCACCAGATATGTCAGGTGTCAGCAGCTACAGTCCTCTACAAAATGCACACTAGCATGTGGCTTATGGACCTGAGAGCACTTCTTTCACAGCCCTTCATTGTGACTGTTGTTCACTTCAGCATTTTATAAAAAAAAGGGGGTGGGAAAAGGCTCTAGTGACGTGGGTATCGAATGTCATACAATTTCAAGCAGTGTCATTATCCTACTTCAACCATGGGAAATCATTTGGTTGTTTTGAAGTAATTAGCTTTATGAATAATGGCATACTGTTGAAAGCTTTTTCTTTAAATTCAAGCTGGTCTACTTTATGAAAATGCTCATTCAATTAGTTCAGTTTACAATTAGCCTTAATGATCTTACGTTAACCTCATCCTAATGCAAAGTTTGTGTTGTATTTAATCATTGTATATCTCTTCTGAACTGTGATCTAACATTGTTACAAACACTAATGCACATATCAAGTATTGAGAGGTCTCAGTTCTAGGTATTATATAGTGCTGCTGTAGTAGTGAGGATCATTTGCACTCTAAATTCAGAAGAGATTGTGGTGGTATGAATTTACTAAGCGAGATGTGTTCTCATATATAACATCCTTTCAAAGATTTTGATGGGCATTCTAGAGAACAAACAAGTTGGCTGTTTTAGAGTAGATTCACTTTTATATGAAGACTACAGTCACTAAAATCTACATGAAAACAGGCAGCAAAATGATTGTTACCAAGCGATTGCCTCAGCTCGTATACCTGGCAACATTTGTGATAATCTGTCAGTTTCCTGGAATAGTTGGTGATCTTGAAATAACCGTTCTTCCTGACTTCCATTGCATGATTGACAACCATGAAATGGGTTCTGGTGTCCAAAGTACTCTGACTGTTGTTGGAAATGGATCAAGGACATGTAAACTCCACATTCGACCGGAATTCACATCACGCATCTCAATTTCTATAGTTACTGGCAACAGAACTGGTGTAGAATTTGTTTACGTAGAGCGGTTGGAATCGCATACATGCCCCAGTCGATATGTTGCTTTCATGGAGCTGTCACAATCACCATGCAGTGCCAACTTTGGAAATGAAACCATTCTGCTCCATTTTGGTGGAGATATTGTCATTAATATACAAGATGTTGAAGAAAACTGTCCTTATATATGCCCTGAAGATGTTAACCAAACGGATATGCGCAATACCACAAGTCAGACATCCATTTGCGGACATATGAAAGGCTTTGACTCTGTTTTCCAGTGCGATGAATCAATGAATCTGTGGAGGAAAAAGGAGTATGGATATGATATCACATTTAACATTTCTACATTACAATGTGATTTAAAATGTCCTGAAATTACATATTATTGTTTACAAAATATGCAGCTTGACGGAAAGACTACATTGCTTGTATTTCCTATAGTTACACCTGGTTTAAATCTCAGTGGACATGGTATTAATACATTGACAAATGAAACTTTTAAAAGTGTTGGCAGTATGATTTCTCATCTTGACTTGAGCTCCAATTTTCTATCAACGTTGCCACCAGGTATATTTAGCTACTTGAGAAGTTTAAAGTACCTTGATCTTCGCAACAATTCACTCGCATCATTTAATGTTACCCTATTCATCCTTGATATTTCAGCAAATGTAACCCACATCTCAGGAGGCATTTTAAATCTTTCCCTCCTTGATCTGTCTTGGAATCACTTGACAAAATTAGATGCTGATCTATTCTCAAACCTTGCAAAGTTGGAATACCTTATCCTGGATAACAATTATCTGACAATAATTGATTCAGAGTCATTCGCCTTCCTTTATAGTCTGAAATTCCTTTTTATATATTCCAATTATCTGGAGACTGTAGATTCAGAATTGTTTGCTGGGATGCACAATTTAACACATCTGTACATATATTATAATTGCCTAGAAACACTTGATTCAAACTTATTTTCCAACTTCGCAAATCTTAAATTCCTTTCTCTATTTGCCAACTATCTAAATGTACTTGAACCAGAGGTATTTAGAAACCTACACAATTTGGAACGACTTTTTCTAAGTAACAACGACTTGAAAATATTGGATGGTAATTTGTTTGCAAATCAGCGCAATCTTGTAGAGCTAGACATTGGCTACAATGGTCACCAAGTACTTGAGTTAGGACTCTTTGCCAATTTAGAAAATCTGAGGTTTCTATACATGGATAGCAATGAATATAAAACTCTAAACAATAGAACATTTTCTTCTTTAATGAAATTACAGATATTGTTTATGGATAATAACAGTCTAAGTTATTTGGAAGATGGTACTTTCAACAAACTGGTTAACTTGCAGAAATTATCAATTGCACTTAATCAATTAACGTATCTGCAAGCTAACCTTTTTGACAATTTATTCAATTTGACTCATCTGGATCTACACGCCAATAAATTGCAAACATTACCTCTAGTAAATCACATGACAAAGTTGATTATAATTTACTTGAATAGTAATCCATTGTCTTTAGTCACCAAAAAGGTGTTTCCTATGTTTCTGTACAATGTATCAATTTTAGTGGATAATCCTGAAATCTGTCAGTGTTACCTTAATAACTCAGAAAAATGTCTCCACTCAAAAAAGCCGTCTCCGTACATAACCTGCGACCGGCTGTTATCTAGAAACACATTAACTTTGTTGATGTGGGTTATAGGTTTTAGTGCTATTATTGGTAATATGTTTGTGATCTGGTGGAAACTATTTAAAGAGCAAGCTAAAAATAAAGTGCAATCTTTGTTTCTTTTCAATCTGGCATTGTCAGACTTTCTTATGGGCATCTATATGATCATTATAGCATCTGCCGATGTTTATTATGGAGAATACTTCCCAATGAATGCTGAAAATTGGCGATATAGCAAGGTGTGTAGACTTGCGGGCACTTTGGCTATAACATCCAGCGAGGCGTCAGTTTTATTTGTAACATTTATAAGCATTGACCGGTTTGTTACCATCAAATTCTTGTATAGTATTCACAAAATACAAGTCAAATCCGCCAGGTTGATCACTATATTGGTGTGGATATTCTCATTGTCGATTGGATTGACAGCTTCCATATTAGCTGGCAGAAATCCAGATTTCTATGATAATTCCCATGTTTGCATTGGTCTCCCGCTGACACAAACAACTCAGATCAAAACTGAGTTGATAGAAGTTGAATTTATGTTTTTTTATAGCGAGACCACAAGAGAAATTGTTAAGGGTTTGGTTAAGAGTCCAGGTTCATATTTCTCAGTAGCTATATTTATTGCTTTTAACATGACTTGTTTCGTGCTAATACTAGCCTGTTACATAGGACTTATCAGATCAGTAGTAAAAACATCAAAAGAAGCTTTTCGACAAAGAGAAATGGTAGAAGAGATCCGAATGACATTGAAAGTTTCAGCAATTGTTTTAACAGACTTCTTTTGTTGGTTTCCAATTTGCTTGATGGGAGCCTTGGTTCAAATGGGCTTAATAGAGCTACCAAGTGCAGTATTTGCATGGGCAGTGACATTTGTGTTGCCTATTAATTCTGCCATAAATCCATTCCTTTATACCATTGCGACAGTTATCGGTGACAGATGCTCACAGAAAGCACCCACTCAAAGGCATTTTCAGATGCAAACTCAATCCACAAGTTTCAGTGGAGTTCTAAAAGATAACACCAAGAGTCATGTAGAGAGTCCTTGTACTTCAACAGAACTTTAAACTACCGCTGCAGTGTTACAAAAAGAATAATCCTACACAGTAATCAGGCAATCCTAATTTTGCGGCACTTTTAAGACTTTTTTCCTGTTTCGTTAATATGCTATGTCACACTGTTTTGGAAAACTAGATGGTGTTTTAGAGTTAGATATGGGTTCATGGATAGAATTAGGTAAGCTACCAAAATGCTACATTAGATCAAATCACCAAAAGATTCTTATCTTAATGGCAGTGCTAAGCTTTTTGAATCAAAGTTAATGCTGAGGATAGAGAAATCAGTATCAAAATTTTGCCTCAAGGTTTTTTAAAACAATAGAAATTGCTGTGAGAACACTTTGTATTATGAATTTTCTTATATTAGATGTTGTATAAATATAGAATTTTTACTGTATGTGGATGTGTCATTTGTAAATAAAGTAAATGGTTTTCAAAAATATGAGTTCTGCATTATATTTTAAATGATAAAAGATTAAGGTTTCTGTCGAAACTCTTTTTTTATGTCGACATGTCACAATAATTTTTTGTCGACGTCGACATGTGTCGACATAAAGTTGATATCAAAGAGTAGGTTTTTGCCGGAAAAACAAAATTGTTTGGATATATGCTTAATAATCCGTTCTGCGTATGACAATATGGATGATATAAAATTGATATTTTGTAACTTGTTTGTTGTGAACCATTGTAATATTAAAAACGGTTGAAAATGATAAACAACTTACAAGTATTAAATTATTTATGCAACACATTAAATACTTGTTAAAGGTCAACTACTAATGAACAGCCATTTCTTGACAATTAAACGTAAGTTTTATGAAATTTTACTTGCCCAGTTTTGTCGACAAATGAAATTCCATGTCGACATGTCGAGATATGCTTTATGTCGACATAAGGCCTGTCGACAGAAACCTTATAAAAGATTGCATGTGAAAATAATGCTCGGGCAAAATGGACAAAAATTATTTTTCAAATTATGGGAATGTTTCTTATTTTTTGTTGGCATGAGCAGGCAGGTTCCCGGCTAAAACTAGTTTTTGCCGTTTCTGGCAAATACTGGTTTTAGCCAGCTAAAGCCAACCCTGATGTCAGTGGCTCTTGAAATGGTTATTCAGGTGACAGTGTCACATGAATAATCATTTTAAGAGTTACTGACATCAGGGTTGGCTTTTAACTGGCTAAAACTAGTTTTGTTGCTGCCAGCAAAAACTGGTTTTAACCGGCAAAGAGCCAACCCTGTGAGCAGGTTGTAGTGGTAAAAGTTCAACCTGAGAATTAAACTCCATCTTGACTTGGTCTGCCTAATTTTATTTAATATGTGTACATGTTTCTTATATCTTGTAGGCGTGAGCAGTTTGTGCAGTGGGTAGAAGCCCTGCCTGAGAATCAGACTCCATCATGGCTTGGTCTGCCTAATAATGCTGAAAAAGTGCTCCTCACTACCCTTGGTAAGACTCAAGGACCCAATACTCCAATAACTGCACCCATTCAAGGAGAATAATCTGAAGTCATATTTAGAGGGAATCAACTTTTTACATCAGGAGTGTGTGACCCAGAGTTTTGAATATCAGATTGACTCTGAAAAGACAGTTATTAGATAACTGAAGTGGCCCTAAGTAATCCTCATAAGAACTTAAATTGTGGGTCAGTTTGAGGTCCTAAACCAAAGTTGTTTTGAAAGTTTGCTGTAGATTTAGTCTAGGACACTTGAAAAAAAAACCCAGAAAGCTTTGAAACTATAGGCAAAATAAAAATTTATTGGACAATTTAAACAAAAATCCATGGTAGGGGTTGCATTCATAAACAACGGAGCCCTGTTCTGCGGATTTTTGTTTACACTGTCCAATCAATTATTGTTTGACCTATAAAACCTATGCATGAAATAGACCCTATGGAGGGACAAACAATGTGTGAATTGGGGTCACATCCCTGTAAAACCTTTTTAGGTCTGTGTGGTTTTCTTAAAGAAAAATTATGTCGGCATCATTGATTTTTGTGTTTTCAAGAGAGGAGCTTGTAAGAGGTTCTAGTGCAATATTTCTCCTCAATCATTAAAGTTTTTATGATTCAGTCAATACTTCATGTTCTCCTTCCGATGCAACTGTTTTGGCAATGAAGATTTTAACCTAGTACCTCATTTATCAAGCAGGCGCTCATTTGTATGTTCCATTTTGGGTTTCATTACCTTGTAGGTAATAACATTTGGTAGTAAAAATTCTTGAGAGACAATGTAAATAAAAATGCATAATGATGGGTTGCATTTAAAAGCAATGGGCCCTGTATTCTATTTTTGTTTTACTCTGTTCAATGATCTTTTGTTTGACCAGTAGGTAACACCACAATGGCCAAAGTCCCCAAGATGCACCTGCTGTGCTGCGGTGATTTGAACCTAGGGCCTACCATCTGATCTAACTGTTCTATTGTTGTTTGCATTGCTTCACAGGTAACAGCATGATAGCCAAACTCCTCAAGATGCAGTTGCTAGGTGACGATGATGACTTTGCTCCAACAGAGAAAGTGAGCAAGAAGAGGCATACATCCGACGGCCGCCCAGCCTGGATGCGAACCCTCCTCACATCAGCTTCCAACTGGGAGACCATCATTCCTAAGGTGGGTAGTCATGTTTTAGAAAACTTAAGTTATTTTGAGATTTTTTCCTCATTGATTTTTACTCAATTTTCTTCAAGTATGGAAAATTATAGTAAGAGTTGACAGAAACAATATACTTTGTTCCTATGAAAAAACAATTTTAAAAGAGTTGAATTAAAAAAAAAAGTTTTGTATTGAGGAATTTTATGGACTCTTGTCATTCAACCCAAAGATTGTGTGTCACACACCAGGCACTTGTGAGGTCACACCGGTGTTCCTGCTAAGGCGTATGTCGCGAGATCTCCGCAGAAGTTAAAAAATTGGTACAATGCTTTTCAAAATAATAAAGGACAAAAGCGGTTCCAGTTTTCCAAATTACAATAGGCGCTATTAACGCTTGTTTAAAGGAAAAAAGGAGGATTTTATAATTGGCCATTTACCTTCATTCATTTCTGTTTATCCAAGTCTTGTTCAAAATTCTTGTTTGGCTCATTTTACGGGTCATCTGGCAGTGATCAGCAATTGTGATTTGTTGCTTTCGTATTGGCACAATTAGCTGCAAAGCCTAAATCCTTAGCAGGAGCCCTGCATCACGCCGACGTATTCAACCATTTGCGTATTGTTATAATATTGATATATAAATTTATTTAAATGCCCTAATCTCACAAGCTTTTAGTCAAGCTTTTAAGTCACATAGCTAATATATGTTCACTTGTATTTTATCCTTTATACTCCACAGCTGGTAAATATGATTATGGCACTTGGGTTTTAATATGGTATTCAGGCACTAAAATATCAAGGGTTTTAAAACCTTATGGTTCAGCAACATTTGTACATGCATTCTGAGCAGCCAAATCATCCTCTTGGTCTGTAGATATGTTATTGATTTCCAGAGTTCAAATCTTGCAATTTTGTGATTAACTTCAATCTAAACTCAAAATGTGACATTTTGTTTTGCTTATCAAAAATGTTTCTGAGCCATATGGTTATTTCATGTTAACATACATCATTACATACCAGAACACAAAAGGTGGAAGTTGGGTTTTTAATTTGTTGGATCAACTTTATTCTACACTCAAAACTTACATGTTGCCTTACAAAAGTTGTTTCCAAACCATGGTTCTTTCATAGTTACATGCATCATTACATACCAAAACACCTACGGTGGAAGTTGGGTATGGTAGCTTGGATTTATTTCCTCAAAATTGGTGAAGACTTGTGTTTACAAAACACAACAACACAACTTTCCCCAAATTCCCAGAATGCATGTTACACTTTCGACCCGACCTGCTATGCCCCAAAGATAATTGACTACTTGTCAACAACAGGGTTCTCCACACAGGCAAACTCAATCTTAACTCATCTGGACTTTGCACATCTAGATTAGTCTAGATTAAACTGGATTTCAACAAATAATCGCAGATTATCGCACAAGCGTAAGTGAAGTTGTGCTATTTTCACTCATATGTACACCTAAGCGTGTCAATCAATACGTACCACTGGAGTAAAGTCAGATTGACGCATGGTCATGTGAACACAATCTGCACTCCCGAAATGTTCATTAATCTACATGAGTTGAGATTGATGCTCCTGTGTGGAGAGCCCCAATCTTCTGTCACTACAGCATTCAACAAGGCACTCCCATAGTAACTCATTTCAAATCATTACCTCCAACAAAGAATGTTACAAAGTACTTGTACTGACCCAGAATTCATGATCACCTGCCATACAACATCACTACAAAGATCCCAACACATCTCTCATCACTGGCATTATTTTTCAGGGTGTTTTTTTTTTTTTTTTTTTGGTTTATTTGTTTTAGTCATCATGTATATGCCACTACATTTACTGCAATTAGTCAAATATTTGCTTTAACACTAACACACTAAACCAATAGATATGCAGGTCTTATGGGAATGATTTTCCATTATATAAGAAACCTGGTTATCATAGCTTGTTTAGTAAAGTGGGTCAATTTTTCAATATTTTTGTGAAATTTCTTGTTGATCTGTGAACAGGTTTGTTTGTGGAGGTAATCTAATCCTTTTCTTGTGGAAGGTTTTTTTTAGATGGCAATAAAAGACTGGCAATATACTTTTCTGCTTCTAGTTTTTCCTTGTCTTTCCAATGGAATTCTTTTTGCCCAAAACACATAAGACCAGAGCTAAAACTATTATTGCTAAAACTTGTTTTACGGGCCCGACAGACTCAGATTTTGTACTTCTAAAGAACTGTCCTTAGTTTTGCCCAAATCATGTCAAACATGACCCTACACAAAAGGTATGTCCACTCATAGAGTGTGAAGGGGTCAGGGATGGCTAATTTTAGTTTGCAGAAGTGCATAGGTTTGTGTGCTGTAGCAGCTTGCCTAGGCTTCTAGTTTCTTTCCAATGGCCCACAATTGTAGAGTCCTTTTGATATGGTAAAATCAAAGAAGTGAAAAGGGGAATCGGTACTTAATGAGCGTCATCTTGTTGTGAGTTATTTTACCCCCAATTTAAATGTTAAACTTGGTTGCTAGAAGAAAAATATTGACAAGATGTACAAACCAGCATGTGCTAGAGGCCACCCAAAATTTATTGGACAGTGAAAACAAAAATCCATAGTGCAGGGCCCCATTGTTTGTAATGCTACCCATAAAATGGGTTTTTGTTCACATTGTCCAATAAAATATTGTTTTGCCTATAGCTGTGTCCTTTTGTCTGGCCTATCTTATTACAACTCCAACTCAATTGTGTCAAGTGTCCTTCTACTTGAGGTTCATGTGCATGGTTGTAGGATTTGAAAAGTTACCCGGTTTGGGTTTTTTTTTGTAAACAAAATTATCATGGAATTTTGAGACTTCATCAGGGTAAAGTCAGGGGAAAATCGGGGAATTTCATTTACGTAAAATGCAGGGAACCCTGTCATTCCCATAGCAATCCGCATGGTGGTCAAAATGATTGCTGACTTCCTTTATAACTTTGGTAAAATACTTTGTGAGGGTCATCTCTAACCAGCGTCATCTCCATCTTTTAATCCATCTTCAGCTGCTGTTATTACTTTATTCCATCTTTATACAAACAATTCTGCAATACTAACATTTCCACACTTTTAGACTTGTTTGGTTATATGTGGATCGTCATATCGAAAGGTACCTTAATACCGGCATAGTACATTACGAGATACGGGCCATTGAAGCTAAGCATAGTCAAAAATCACGTCCAAGGTCGTATTTCTAATTTCATCAGAAAGGTTATCATTGAAGTGTATTCTATCATATTAATCAGGTTCCAACATCCAAAACATAAGAAAAATGTATTAAAAACCAAGCTAAAAATTCTCTCTCCATTCAAGATTTACAAAGTACAAAAACTTTAAACTCGATTTTCTCAGAACTATAGTTTTCCGAATCAGCCCGATGCCTTTTACCAATTTGGGTATAACTTTGCAACCGAACATCCAATAACCAAAATCAAGGTGTCATTTTAAAGCTTAAAATCTCAGCTTTCAGATGAGACCCAAAAAATCATTTTTTATTTTGCCGACCTTAAGGTACCTTTCGATATGACGGGTCACATATATGGTGTAAGTCAAAGGTATACTCTTAATCTCATTCTTCATAATGGCTTTGAACAATATCAGGACAGCTTTTCTTTCAAGTTAGTATTTTCGCTCTTGTCGTATCTTGTATTAATTTCAAAGAAGGTGAAGGGTATAAAAATGGCAATGTATCAAACATATGTGACGGTAGATCTACCAGTGGAAAAAGCCACTGCATTGTAAATCCTACAATGTTCTTATTCCATACAACTCTATCAGTTACCATTACGTCATGGATCAATATCATAGATATATTCATAAATATGAACATAAAAAGGTAGTTTCAGAATAGGTATTGCATTGCAGCCAGACGACTAAGTATTTTGCAATTTTAATAGTTGTGATGTAGCACAACATTTGCATATTGCTACGATGGTCTGTCTAAAGAAACTATGAATTAGTTCCAAACCAAAAAGATGTGTGTCGTTGTGACCATCACGGCAGGGTAATTGATAAATCGGTTTGTCGTGCTTGCCGCAAAGTTTTCTGTCTGTGATAATGTCAAGTTCACTTATTTAAAATTGTTGATTTCACGCTGGTCGAACAACCACCACGACAGACACTCTGAAACCAGCTTGAGTTTTATCATCATGTGAGAGGTTAAAATGACAGATAACCACATCACTTAATTGACAAGCCCATCTTAATATTAAGATCATCAAATTGTTAGTTTCTACATTAGGCTATGATAATGAAAGTCTTAGACTTGCGTCCGGACATTTGAAATTTGCATGAGGCTTTTTTTTTCATTATTCATTATTTTCCCAGTAAATCATATTTGGTGATTAACAGCTGAAGGACTAATCACGTTGAATGGTAGAAGTAGTTATGTCGCTCTAAATTAGGATATCGCAGCCGGTGTTAAACACGTTGCCGGCGAGTACTAATACAGATCCATCTATTGGAGCCTGGAGGTATTGACCTGAGTTAAAAGCGCAGGGGGATAACGACTGCAGAAATGCATTTTAAATTCATTTCCAGTAATTTCTACTAAACATGTCAGGATTTTTGATCAAAGATATGTTTTAGGTAAAGAATGAAAATTTTCTTAAATAATGAGTTTTTCATGTGGGAGGTTTTGGACCATGTGGGCGGTGGACGCAAATCTAAGACTTTCATTACCACGGCCTTAGTCTCCATCAGTTCCCATTACTTACCCATTAAAATAAAGTAACTGGTAGGTTTTAACTATGTAATGGGTTTCACAAATCACACCACATTTGCCAAGTAGAAAAGTTAAAAAATGTCATAAAATAGATATTCATTAACATTGAACTAGAGTTGAGAAATCTTCATTTACAAAGTAAGTACTTTTTCCAATCATTAGAAACATAAAATGTAAGATTAAAGTCAAAAAATGTTTGATATATAAATCTAGAGCCAGAGTATTTGTTTAGTTATTTTGATATATTTGAAATGAACAGTGAGTTACACATTCAGGGTAAAAAAGTAAAACTTTTTCTACCTTCAACTTGTTCAAATCATAGACAATAACCTGTGGTTAAGGTAAAAAAGATATAAGTTGTTCCAATACTCCTTTTTGGCATAGTAAAATTGTGCTCTCTATGTAATGGTATGATCAGATTAGATAAGAGCAACTTGTAAGAATCTGACAGTATTGGTAAAGATCAAGTTACAATTTCTCAGAATAGCAACAAATAAGTTTTTATCCTTTGTTAAGCCTTTCTGTTAGGAATTATCAGAAGAACTATAATAGTGCCTAGTGTGTACTAACTAAATACATGTGAATCCTTGACTCCCCAGACATTGCAGCCATTGAAGAGAACAGCAGATAACATCAAGGATCCTCTATTCCGCTTCTTTGAACGTGAGGTAAGTTAGATTTAAAGTGTTTGTTGGTAATCTGAGTCATCCAGTAGAAGAAAAACTGCTGAAATCATATCTGAACTCGCCATTACAACTGGGTGATGGATGAGATGATCAGTATAAGCTGACTGAAACCGTACTAGATCCACATTCTACCAACTCTGATTGTATATTTACAGCTTCTACACTATTAGCCCTTTACACGAATCTGTCATTTGCGGGAAGAGCCTTGATCTTGACAAAATGGCTATATTCATCCCTTTAACTTTTATAAGATACACTGTGTCTAACTACAAGTTTCAAGAGAGTTATGCAATATTTCAATGTCAAAATACATCAATATTCATGTCAAAAAGACACTGGCCAATCAAGTGCCAAGATTGATTTGTCAAGACCCCAATTATAAAATTAAAATAATTGTTCCCTTATTCATTAGGTCAACCTTGGTGTCCAGCTTCTTCATGATGTCCGTCAAGATATCCAAAATGTGCGTCTCGTGTGCGAAGCCAAGAGGAAGCAGACAAACCGTGACCGTTCATTAATTAGCGACCTAGCCAAGGGCATTCTGCCCAACGACTGGAACAAGTACACCGTACCAAGAGGCGTGACTGTCATCCAATGGGTGTCAGACTTTGCTGAGAGAATCAAGCAGTTACATAACATCTCTAATGCTGCTGCGGCTGGTGGAGCTGCGGCTTTGAAGGTAAGATCTGATGTAGACAAGCTCACAGGCGAACACCACTTAAAGTTTAACTATATGTGTGACTGGAATTTAATAGGTGTCAGAATTTAGCAATAAAGTGAAGCATCATGGAGTCATAGTCTTGAAGATTAAGATTTGGTGTAGAATATAAGATCCCATTCACAGGCGCACAGTGGGTATTGACTTCGGTGCAAGAATTGAGCAGTTTTATACTATCTTAAATGCTGCCCCATTGAGAGGAACCGCAGCACTGTTGTATACCAGAATCTATTTTCAGGTGCACACCATGTACAGACTCACACCAAGATCCAAAATACAAGTGTGATTGTAACTCAGTGGGTTTGGAACTTAAGTAAAAGAATTACTTTTATTTAATTATCTAATGCTTTAAAATGATTTTTTAATATTCTGTTATAAATTATTTTGATGTGTTTGCTTTGTTATCATTGTTGCAGACTCAAACAGTTTGGTTAGGTGGGCTGTTTGCACCAGAAGCTTACATCAC
>JXSR01S039180.1:13993-28458 GCA_000969725.1 Ophiothrix spiculata | reverse complement strand
CTCGTATGTGTTTGAAATACATAAAAATTATGTGATTGTCCTTCCGTTACCGTGAAAATGCCCTTTTACAATTACTTTACTAGCAACACTAATGACACAGATATTGAAATATTTCACCACACTTACAATATTCTAAATCTTGTGCTTGGGATCTTTTAAAAGTCATGACTTGCGGCTAAATTACGACTAAACTAGCAGTATGCATAATTATTGTGGATAATTAGATTGAATAGTTAAAACAATTTTAATCGGTTTAGAGCAATGCAGTTAAATATTGCACATTAATTTAAACAAATCAGCAATTAGCTCATTTTGAAAGTGCTTGCTTTGGTGCTATGATGGAAAATAATATCAGATATCACGCAATTACAATTTTAATTGACTTACAGCAATGCATCTCTGCTCATTATCAAGATGGTTTTTTTTATAAGCAACTTCACAATTCCGGTAAACGATATACAGGTGTAAAATTACATAGTTCCTATTTCTCTGTTTAGCATCTGTTATAATCTATAAAAAATGAAAATAATATTAATTTGCTCTACTGAAATTGAAAAACATTGATGGTGTTCATTTCAATCCCATTATATAAAGTTGTTGTTGTTGTTTTCTTTATTGATTACAACATTCTTAATCTAAAGTTTCAGCCTGGAGAAATTATTAATAAGGGCTATCATTTTGAATTTCCTGTCAAATATCAGTCGGTATCAAATGCTTGTGTTTTTGTGTTCATATCAGGAATAAAAGCATAAAAGCTCTAACTGCATTATTTGATTATCCATTACATAACGACATCTTAATGATTGAAAGTTCTCATAAAACACACAGGTTCTAATAAACAAGATATGTATAACATTGTTGAGATATTGTTTTCACTAGCAGCCATTGTTCATTATAATTATTATATTTTTGTAATTGGCTCATTTTTGGAATAAAAGCATAAAAGCTCTAACTGCATTATTTCATTATCCATTTACATAACGACATCTTAATGATAAATTGAAGGTTCTCATCAAACATTTTTTGATAGACACAGGTTGGAATAAACAAGAATTTTTTTGACATTTTACAAGATATTGTTTTCGGTATATCAACCATTATTCATTATAATTAATGTATTTTCGAGATTAGACCCCCTTATCCATCCTCCTAAGCCATTTTTTGTAACACGTCCGCCGAAGAGGGGGGTTGTTGCACCCCCCCCCCATAATTTTTTGGAACAGAACCCTTCTACAGAACCCTCAAATATGCCAAGCTAAGCCTTGGCATCCAAAGACATTTGCTTACCCGAGAGACATTCGCTCACGATTTTCGCTCTGACATTTTCTCTAAAATGGAGAGAAAATATTGGTTACAATGCTGAATATAGATTAACCCTTGTTCTCGTAAGCCATTTTTTAATACGTTCTCTGAAGGGGCCCCCTAATATTTTGGAACGGAACCCCCTCCCCTATCCAACTGTGTTTTTCAAAGAAAAGGTTGAAAAGGTTCACAGAGGTATTGTAACTGAGCAGTGTGGTTTACCTAGCATGAGTTCTGATAGTGTTTGTTACGATTATATTGTACAATGTAAGCTGTCTCAATTTGATATGCTTAGTGAGGATGATGTCACCAAAATAATCAAAGGGTTAACTACAAAATCAAGCCTTCTTGATATAATCCCCACTTGGTTCTTGAAAGATTTAAAAACTATCGCCCAGTGTCAAGTCTGCCATTCGTGTCCAAAGTTGTTGAAATACATGTTGTCAATTCAAAAGTTGCGCATATGTCAGCAAATGGTATCGGAGGAACATGAACATGAACATGAACTACGGCTTGCCACAGGGTTCAACTGTTGACCCTTTATCATTTTCAGTTTACACGATTCCAATTGGCCGAATTATTACGAACCATGGTTTATCGTACCACATGTATGCTGACGATATCCAGCTATATACCAGTTTTAATCCTACCGATCACTCATCAATTCAGTTTGCTCTCTCCTCACTCACACGCTGCATCAGTGATATAAGATCCGAGCAACATGCTCAAGTTGAATAATGATAAAACTGAATTTTTCATTGCCATATCTCCTCACAACAAACGCTGTATGCCTAATATCACATTACAGATTGGAACTGAAACCATCCATCCATCAGAAACTGTGCGCAACCTTGGCATTATTTTTGATACACACATGTCTATGTCAGCACATATATCATCTCTTTGTAGCAACCTCACTTTCCATATCAGAAACATTTCTTGCATCCGTCGGTTTTTTGATTTTGACACCAGTAATCACGCCATCAGGTCTTTGGTACTATCACGAATAGACTATGGTAAAGGTCTTCTGATGGGTGCACACCATAAAGACATTGCACGACTTCAACGTCTCCAAAACTCATTTATTGCGCATCCAAATTTGATCATGCTAGTCCTTTATTGGAAGAACTGCACTGGCTGCCGGTCACAAGGCTTACAAACTCCACAAAGCGAGAAATTATTCGTTCAACCTTGGTGTCCTCCACGTTCATATTGACTCCTTTTGTCCCTATTCAATTATAATGCGCTTGAGATAGTAGAAAGAACACGAAACACATCGTCAAATATTGATATATTGATCAGGTAAAAGAGCTACATTTCCTATACTATAACATGTGTTTTTATTCATTTTTTAGTGTGCTTCTCTTAAAGAAATGAAAAATCATAGAATTTGTAAAGTTGAATATATCAAAATTTGCCGTCGACAAGCAGGCCGCATTTGAGGCAAAATATCGCTAGGTGCAAGCATTTTCATGCACGAAGGAATTGAAAATTTTGTCACGTATTTTGACCTATTTTTACTGACTTCTATGCCATAATTTCTCAAAAGCGGCCTAGCACATAAATAATAAATTATTTTAAATTTCAGTTCATAAAAATGCGTTGAGTAGTTTGTCCAATATAAAGAAACTAATCATTCTTGTTTGTGATTGGCTAATACAGAATCTGTCAGAATCAGTGTGGGTGACTTGACATGCTTGAGTAAATCCGAAGTTAAGGTTTGGACATCTGAATTTTGTCCACCTGTAAGTGTTGTGCGGTGAAGAAGCGGATCCAATACAAAATCTTGCTTTATGTTTTTAAATGCGTAAGTGGATCTGCACCAGAATACCTATATTCACTCTTGGCATTTTACCAACTGGGCCATAAAGGACTACGCTCTTCCTTGGACACGACACGTCTCGTTGAACATTCTGTCGGTAGTCGCACACTCAAATCAGCATTTGACCATACATTTTGCTTCAAGGCACCATCCATCTGGAATAGTTTACCATCATCAATCCGTATTGCTACATCTCCATCCGTTTTCAAGAAGGCTCTTAAATTTCATCTATGCAATCACTGATTGTAACACGTCTAAAGGGGAACCCCCCCCCCCTAAATTTTTAGAACAGAACCCCTATGAACTTGGTTTTGCTACAAATAGTTTGGTATGGTCTTCTTCTATCGAACGATACCAAGATCATAAAAATCGACCAAGGCAAAAATCAGAATTATGGCAAAATTAGCCACCAAAATGTATTTTTTTCTAAATAACGGAATTTCATCGGGTTTTTTTTCAAATAACGAAGGGAAATGGCAATTCTAACATGCCCTGCAAGTTTCAGCCTCATATCACGCGTATTTTTTTTCGAAATGGCGATTTAAAATTGTCAAAAATGTCGACGGGTTGCAACGAACAGGTGAGATAGGAGATTGATCAGAAATATCTTGACATAGCATCGGATGACATACTATCAATTTTTCAGCACTGTTTCAGAATGGTCACAGCAAAATTGTGAAGTGTATGGAAGATGAAGAACGTGTGGTGCACTTAAAATTTGTCAGAAGGTCAATGGTGACCTCATGCCCTCAGGGTGTACCATTAGAGTCATTATCCTCATAAAGATTAAGAGGACGGATGAAGTGATGCATTGACTTGATGACTTGAACTAGAATATGTATTCGCTGGCCTTGAATTTATATAAAGGGAGGTACCTAAATCTTTTAGCTTTAATGGACATGTCATTGGCACTCTTGTATCTGAGTTTCCACCCAGATACAGATCATTACATCCTAAATAAACGTTTCTTAACCCTTAAAGAGCCGGGCTTTTTCGACCCATCTCACAGCCGGGGGGGGCGGATTCCGCCCCCCCCCCCTTCCGATCTCGGAAACCGATTGACGAAACATCAAGTGTAGGGTACTGGTGGATAGCTATGACCCTCACGAGTCCATTGGTACCAAAAAAATTGAAATCGGACCTTGTATGACGTAACAGTGACGTCATAAGTGACGTCGCGTCGAAAAACAAGAAAATCACCAAAAATCGCAAAAGTTGCAATTTTTATCAATAATGTGTGGCAAAGTAAACTTAGGCATGTTCTTACTCTAAATAAATCAAATACAATAAAAAATAGTGGAAGTGTATCCTAAGAACAAAAAACACGATTTGTATGCAATTTGCATTGAAAATCATTTTTTGGTCATTTTTTCGTTTGACCAAGCTTGCCATTACGGAACGCCACTTCCTAACCCTAGGTTCGATTTTCACAAAAATGGTCTTAAAATAAGCGCAAGGCTTTAAGAAAAAAAGTCAAGAAGTTTCTGCGCGAAAAAATAACAACCGGCGGAGGTATTAAACAAATTCCGGAGGGGGGGGGCAGATTCCCCCCCCCGGCTCTTTTAGGGTTAAAGTAGCCACTTCTAATAAATCAAATTGAAATATCATCGTTGAAAAAATGCAGGTGCTTAAACTGATTGGCAGAGGTGATTAAGAAACACTTAGATGTATACTGATGATCAAAAAGCTCTTTGAGGCTTTGTACAGATAAAATTATAAGATCTGAATCCATAGTCTCCATAAAAAAGGATGAAGTATTCTGTGTGATATACTTTGTGATAACAATTCCCTGAAATATCAATCAATGACATTGTATTTATTTAGAGCAATAAATTGAGGCGATGTCTTCTCAAAGAGCTGTTGTGTATAGATTGATTTTCCCGCCTACCTGTAGTTCAAACCTTGCTCAGAGCGATTGTAATACTGGTCAAGCTCCGCACCCGGAATGATCAATCCTGCTTTATTCATCATAAATAAAGGAAAATATTTGTTCAACGGGGGAAGCTCAAAAGATTGATAGTTTCGAGAGACAATGCCCTTTTTAATCATTTTACCGATGTCTATTGTCATGAATTGCCAATGGATATAGCTAAGAACGGTATTAGATATCATCAGAAATTTACATGAACATGATGAAGATACATCTCACGAGAGAGTGCATCACGCTCAAGAATAAATCTGTAATCTTCCTTGACAACGTTTTAAATTTTACCCTGGATTGTTAAAGTAAAGTTCCTAGTTCTTGACTTCGAAGAATTTATTTAAACTTGCTCCATAATTTTAGTATATAAGAAACGATCTTTTCAGAATGGAAAGAACCCTGTTTTAAGCAAATAACAAATACGAAACAACTGGTAAAATCTACATGAAACAAGCAAATTTAAATTGCCTTAACTTTAGCAAAGCTTGTACCAAGCACAATTGAAGAGAGTATTAACGCGAGTAATGAAGAAATATTTAAAATGATAAAGTACCGATTTTGATCACATTTTGTAACCGCTACCTTCACTAATGACACATATCTTCAAGTATTATTACATAATGTAACTAAGAAACATTACGCCAATATCTTTTTCACACATACTGTAGCACAATATTTACAAACGTTGTTCAAAATCTTGAATATGAAATGTTATAATCACGTCTTGCGGCATTAATTAAACAATTAGTATTCTAAATTAGATCATAAAATTAAAACGTTTTAATTAGCTTAAAGCAATTGTATTCGAAATTTACATTTACAAACTGAGTAATTGCTTATAATTGAGTTATTCAAAATGCAGTTTTGTTCAATTTTTATAAAACATGATCAGCATCTCAACTGTCGAGTGAAGGATAGGAGTGCATAATTATCATCTAATTTCTCTTATTTACATTTGGAGCAATCCGTAAATATTTGACACTTTTGACACTATTTCATTTATATTTAATTCAAACTATTTGTTAAAGAATAATTGTTTATTTCAAATTCTGTGTTTAGGTGTGCTATATCATTACCGTATGAAGTGTATATTTTATATAACAATAATGGAAGATTATCATTTCGTAACACCGATATCGCTTTCACAAGGTTTTGGATTGCTCACTTTACATGACAATAGAAAAGCAGTAACTGTGTTCTTTGACTACCCCAGTATGTCATTTTACTTTCTTATATGAAACTAGTAAATAAATTGTAAAAAAGTTGTTTAGGATTAATTTTAGCATCCTATACCTATGTTTTCATTAGTTTTACATTTTAAGTAAATCAGTTCCATTCAGATTAATATTATTAACAGCTACTTACACTTACAGGTGTAAACATGGTTACCACAGTTTAATGATTACCGTTAAAATATAAGATGCTTCAGTTATTAAGTTTCACATTAATATAAAAAATATGAACAATATTTGGTACCAAAATCTTTAAAAATTTCGAAATGTTTTTAAATGTACTATATAATGTATAACGTTTTCAATTCGATTTCATATTGACGTCTGATAAAAGTCACTAGCTTATATTCCATTGGGGCTTGGTTCTTATTGACATTTTTAATTAAAGGAAACAAACAAGCTTCATCAGTATAAAATATATTTGATGGAAGAGCGATCCATCCTTTTCCTTGTACCGTAATAGATTATGTGATAAAGAAATTTCTTTTTTTTTTTGTCAATTTCAACCGGCAATCGAGGGAAGCTTTGAGTAAAATTGCTCTCCCATATTTTTTACTGCGCAGAAAAAAACCTAAATGATGTCGTTTATAAACTGCTTAAATACAGGTTACATGAACACACTCATCAAACAAGAACAAGTGTAATATTGTCATGATTGTAGGAACCTTGACTGCGTACAATACTATACTGAGTGAAGAGCATGTCGTATTCTGCGCAGATGAAACAGCGATGATTTCAGAAAGTGTCTTTAGTTGCAATATGCAGCGCCAGCATTTGTCATTTTAAAGAGAAAATTATATAAAATCTGGTAGTTGTTAAGAACCTTACTAGTTTGCATTGAGTGTATTCCAGTAACGGGCGAAAGTAGTTGCTCTAAGACGTCTTTCAAACACGTGGTGTAATAGTTTGTATGCTTCTATATTCATCTACAACCTGTCATGGATATAAATGGATTTATTTTGTGGTACACCGCCGTGTTACTTATTGTGGACGTAATTGTTGAATCATTAGGTATGTATTAAAAATTACTATTTCAATATAATTATAATATTGAATTGATATGTTGAAAAAAGAAGATTTAACAACACAAACTGGAATTTTTGTATTTCATGTTTTGAACTTTTATATGCATCCATGATACGTACAACAAAGAATATGTCGGTGTTTTTTTTTTAATATGACGGAGTGATGACAAAAAGCAATTGATAATATGTGATGAAATTTGAATTATAATCACTGAAAACAATAGACAAAAAATGTAAGCAAAAACGTGATAAACCAAATAATCTTATATAGATCTATAAATTTATAAATCAAGTGTGCGGCATGATTCTAATAAAATGTGCATTAAAATACAGATAAACTCAAACACAGTCGTCTTCAACAAAGAAAATGAAAACAGAAATACGTGGGATTGTAAAATATATTCATTTATGGAAAGAGAGGAAAATATGTTAAAGTAAGAAAATACTTTATATGGAATATATTCTGTGCCGTCTGCAGGAAGTATTATTTTTCTGATTCTCAATATTGACTTTGAAAATTCAAATAAACAAGAATTCCAGTTATACATTTCTCTTGAAAATCTAAATATCATCAGTTCTATTACTGCAAACTAGTCATGTGATCGATTTTAGATATCCAATTAGCGTAGTTGATTAGTTACTAAATTACAAACCAATGAAAAGTAATTATCGAACTATGAATATGCATGGTCCCGTCTTAGACGCATATAATTTCTTATGCTATGTATGCTAATGAATAAATATACATATTAGCTGTATGTTTGTCAATTATAGATAGAGAATAACATTAAAAAAATAAAGATCATTAATTCTCCAATTTATTGTTAACAAATTTAGGTATTCTTATCACTAAGTCGTTGGATAAATGTAAATTTTAAAATTAACATCAACGCGGTTTTTAAACAAAAAATACTGATACAAGATATAAGAAAGATTGAAAGCAAAATATATACGGACTTCAAAACAATAAAATAATTTTATGTGGAGCAATGGTTAATATTATTTGCCGGCTCTTCTATATAGTTACCCTGAACCTCCATCAAATATCATTCCCACAATCAACCCTTAAAATGAATTTAAGTCATTTCCTCTAAGCATTGATATAATATAACATCCTGCAATAAAAAGAAGCGACCTTCATACCGTTTGGTTTTTCCATCCATGCTGTATTGCTGTGCTAATGGTATGAGGTGTACTTTGAACAATTTATTTTGTTTTGTCTCCAAATAACAAAATAAAAATGGCTAAGTACACTATTTCTCAGGTTTGCATAAGATGTCATTCTCCTTTCTAAAGATAAAAATAATATCAAAGGAATGCGTTTGGTGCTTAATCTGGCTTTATAAGCTCACGGGCTATGTGTTTGAATAGGAAATAAGGCTATTTTTGGCTAGGCTGAGGAAAAATTAATTACATATATGTTTAACCCTCGTATAACTAAGCCTTTTTTGTACCACGTCTAAAGGGGAACCCCCCCCCCTAAATTTTGAGAACAGAACCCCCTATGAACTTGGTTTTGCTATAAATAGATAAGTATGGTCTTCTCCTATCAAACGATACCAAGATCATAAAAATCGACCAAGGCGTTACGTATGATGTCATAAATGTGGACAATCGGAAAAATCTGAATTTTGGCAAAATTGGCCACCAAAATTTATTTTTTTCTAAATAACGGAATTTCATCGGGTTTTTTCAAATAACGAAGGGAAATGGCAATTCTAACATGCCCTGCAATTTTCAGCCTCATATCACGCGTATTTATTTTCGAAATGGCGATTTAAAATTGTCAGAAATGTCGACGGGTTGCAACGAACCCCCTACACCCCAATTGTGACGGCCTACCCTCCCTTACCCCATCTTAGGTGGTACCCCCCTATGTTTTTCATCACAATGACCGCAAAGGATATAAAAGAGATTACCCAAAAGCGTGGGGTCGATTACTTTTGCGTTTTTATGCTGCAGGGGAAAACTTTGGGGGTTGCAACAACCCCTCCCCCCTGGTTAGACGAGGGTTTATTAAGCATTAAAATAAAGTAATCTACTGAATTTACATTAAAGCCCAATAAAAAGCATTCTGATACAAATTGCAATTTTATTTTGACCGGTATAATATATTATGGTCATCTCTAACAACAATGCAATTGCTCAAAGCGTTATTGCCTGCTTCGACTCTGATTGGACCTGGGAAAAATAATCAACAACAGATATGGCCACAATGATAAATGGACGCAAACACTACCTGCAGGTGAGATAGGAGATTGATCAGAACTATCTTGAATAGCATCGGATGACATACTATCAATTTTTGTGAAGTGTATGGAAGATGAAAAACGTGTGGTGCACTTAAAATTTGTCAGAAGGTCAATGGTGACCTCATGCCTTCAGGGTGCACCATTAGAGTCATTATCCTCGTAAAGGTTAAGAGGACAGATGAAGTGATATATTGACATGATGACTTGAACTAGAATATGCTAGAATATGTATTTTGATGATCTTAAATGTTATATAGGAAGGTACCTCATTCTTTTAGTTTTAAGGAACATATCATTGGCACTCGTGTATGTGAGTGCCCACCCCGGGGACATCTTAGGAAGGTACTTCAATCTGTCTAGTTTTAAGGGACATATCATTGGCACGGGGACAGGTTATTACATCCTAATTGTACGATTCTGTAAGTAGCCACTTGCAATTATATAGATCACATTGAAGGATTTTCGTTGAAAAAAGATTATGGTGCTTACACTGATTTACAAAGGAGATCAAGAAACACTTAGAGGTTTATACTGATGATAAAAAAGTTGTTTAAGGTTTGTACATATCACATTTACAAGATTATCTCCATTATCAGTCCAACATGTCATACCAACTAGGGATCAGTGCTACTGACTTTGTGATAACAATTCCCTGAAATATCATATCAATAATGTATCAATGACAATGTATTTATTTAGAGCAATAATTTAAGGCGATAAGGCGATGTCTTCTGAACGATCTGCAAGCGATTGATTTTCCCACCTACCTTTTAGTCAAAACCTTGCTCAGAGCTAAAGTAATATTGGTCAAGCTCTGTATTGTACCCGGGATGATTAATCCTACTATATTCATCATGAATAGTGGAAAATATATTTTACGGGAGAGCTCAAGAGATTGATGCATCAGAGAGACAATGCCCTTCTTAATCGTTTTACCGATATATATTGTCAAGAATTGCCAATGGATATAGCTAAAAGCGGTATTAGACATTATCAGAACTTTACATGTAGAGACATCTCACGAGAAAGTGCATCACGCTCAAGAATAAATTTGTAATCTTCCTTGAAAAAGTTTAAAGCTTACCCTGGATTGTTAAAGTAGAATTCCTAGTTCTTGACTTCGAAGAATGTATTTGAAGTTGCTCAATAATTTTAGTATAGAGCAAGATACTCTAGAAAAATGTTTTATCTAGAAAAAAATTGCATATATATTTTTTTTTTTTGCTGATGACTATCATTCATAATAAATATCATATCTTAAGACTGGATTTCTATCCCTGACAATAAAAGAGACCATTGGCAATTGAAATAAAGTAAGCAAACTTGATTTGTTAAAAATACAAAATAATATAGCCTAACAATAAATGAAATGAATTTAGGTGTGAGAGAATACAACTATATATTACAAAAATAAAAATAAAACTGGAAACGTTGTACCCATCAAAAGGGCACGAGGGAAGTTACGTGGTTGGGTTCTTCGGTTTTTTAAGGTAAGGTGGAGACAAGAACCTCTTTGTGACCTCAAATAAATTTTTAAAAATGTTTTCATACTTATTGACATTCGGTTTATAATCAATTTATGCAATTAGAATAATTCAAGGACAGGTCTATAGTCACTATTGAAAGCTGGTCCAAGACAAACAATTTGACACGTTTACGTTTAAAATCAGACAAAGTTGATAATTTGACTTTTCCTTAGACTTTTATTTTGACCTTTGACCCCCAAGGAAGGGTCGGACGATGGGGTAATTATTGACACTTTTGATCGCTAGTCAAAGACGAATAATTTGACACCTTAAACGTTGAAATCGGACAAAGTTGAAAATTTGACCTGATTGTGTGGATCCAAAAAAACGCCGGGAACCAAGAACGTAAATAAGAAACAAATAGGTTACTTGGTAACCACGTAACTTAACTACAGATATATCAAATCAGCGTACATGCGAAAAAATGGAATGGAACCCCTTTTCATTAGGCAAATAAAAAATAACAAACATCAGGTAAAATCTACATGAAACAAGCACATTTAAATTGACTTAACTTTAGCAAATCTTGTATCAAACACAATTGAAGAGAGTCACTGTTGTTTGAAGTGGACATTTATTAATTTTTAACCCAAAATTCATTTTTTTCTTCACAGAACGTTGAGAAAGCAGTATAAATAGCTGGAATGTGTTGCATACTAAAGTTTTGAACCCATTCTAAAAATTTTATATCATTTTGGATGAAATTTTGTTAATTTTGAGCTCATTTATTGGTATTTTTTGTAAATTTAGAATTGTGCAAAAAAGAGGGCGCTATACATATTTCAAATTATTGATTATATTTGATTATCGATTATGTCGTTTGATCTGTGAAGATGTTGTTTAAAAATGATAAATTAAATTTTCTTGAGGTCATATGCTTCATTTACATATCTAATTTCGGTAGTACACACCAGCATATCTCTTCCACATCCAAAAATGAATTTTTGATAAAGTAGCGATTTTGATCACATTTCGTAACTGCTAACTACACTAATGACACATATCGTCAAGTATCATTACATAATATAACTAAGAAACATGACGCCAATATCTTCTTCACAAATACTGGAGCACAATATTTACAAATTACGTTGTTCAAAATCTTGAATATGGAATGTTAATCACGTCTTGCGGCATTAATTAAACAATTAGTGTTCTAAATTAAATCAAAAAATTAAAACGTTTTAATTAGCTTAAAGCAATTGAATTCGAAATGTACATTTACAAATTGAGTTATTTGCTCATGTTCGAGATATCGGGAATAAAGTTTTTGTTGAGTTTTTTTAAATCATGATCAGCAACTTGAGAATCAGGAAAATGATAAAGAGTGTATAATTGCTAACCAAACTCCTCTTTACATCTGGTGTAGTCTGTTAAAATATTTGACACTTTTGACAGTATTTGATTTATATTAAATTCAAGAAATTTAAACAAAAATGTTTGGTGTTTTGTTGAGAGACTGGTTTTAAATTTAATTTCAACATGTTTGGTGTTTATTTGACATTCTGTTACAAGAATGCTATTTCATTACACTATGAAGTGTATAGTTAAGCATGTTGAATCTAGAATTTCAACTTTAAGCTGTTATCACGCTTTGAATAGTCTATACCTTCATGATTAATAATAGTAGATTATCGTTAAAATTTCATAACATCGTATCGCTATCTATCACAATGTTTTAATTATAACTTCTAACTTTAAATAGAAAAGTGGAAAGACTTTTAATATTGTCGGGATAATTTCATTCATATAGACCTGTTATCAATAAATAAATGTATTTTGTGCACAAACTATCATAACAGCCTATTTTTGTCTCTTTTTGCACATCAATGCCTTTTATTCCTTTTTTAGTTGAGTTTGATATCTAGAAATTTTATAAACGGTTACAACTTTCATGAAGAGTTTGTTTCCAAAAGGGCCTAAATCCACTTTTGTTCAAAATTGAGTTATTAGTGCCATAGTGTAGTACTATAGTAGTAGTTTAATGGAACCAAGCCATTTTTCCAAAAAGTTGCTTTCATAGAGTTTACCAGTACACACATATCTGTGTTTTTTGATCCAAAAGGGCCTAAATCCACTACAGTTTGTTTCCAAAAGGGCCTAAATCCATCTTAGGGTGTAAACAAACCTCTCAATAAAAAATAAGCAATAAAGTTTTTATTTCCATAAATGATGTCACTATAGTGAGAGGACCTATCCCTAACTTGTGAACCAGTAAAAACTCGAAAATAAATTAAACATGACAAGAAATTATCCGTGTGCTGAGTTTCAGATGGATTTAAGCCCTTTTGGAAATAAACTCTAAGTGGAGAAAGCATCACCAAAAAGAACAAAAATCAGTTGTGGGTAAAATTTTAGTTATTTGTGCCATAATGTAGTACTATAATGGTAATTTCATGAAACCAAACTATTTTTCCCAGGGCCTAAATCAATAGTTTATTTCCAAAAGGGCCTAAATTCACTTCATAGTGAAAATAAAACTCCCTATAAAAATATATTATAAAGCTCTGATTTACGTGAGTGATTTCAGTTTTGTCAGAGTGCTAATGCCTAACATTTCATACAGTAAAAACTTGAAAATGATTTTACCATAACAAGGAATAAGTTTTTGCTGATTTTCTCAGAACTATGAAAAGTGGATTTAGGCCCTTTTGGAAACAAACTCTTCATACAGGTTGTAACAGAAATAATTATACATTGTTTTATACGCTGAAAGAATAAAGTTACACTTTGTATCACATTGTCATTTATTTATATTGAAAGCCATCTTCTTTAGCTACAAAATGCACTTTGTTTCATCCGAATTGATTGTCTACAAGCAGAGTTATGGCAATTATACTGATCCTACCTTCAAACCACCTGGGCCAGTTCATCCGATTCATTTACCGGTAGAAAAATAATAGCACATAATGTCCCAAATCAGGCATACGATGTTCAACAAGATTATGAGGCTGATTTTAGTGTCTAACAAAGGTAATATAGAAGCTCTTAATGATGACCTTGCCCGTAGACTGTTGTATTCTTAATGTTGGACGGGACGCCAAAACAATTTTTTAAGAGATATCCTAGTTGGTGAGACAACATATCATCTAAATGGCAGAATTAGCATACAGGCACTTTAAAGACTACCCAGCTAGATTTAAATACAGGTAAAAGAAAACACTATTTTTTCTGAACTTAACTTCTTTAAAAATCAAGTTTTATCAATTGAGCTAGTAAGTTAGTTTTAATTTCCATATTTTGCTTTGAATATGAAACTGTGTACGAAAACTGCAAAAAGATTATTGCAATACACTCTTTGCTTTCCTGTTTTCCCCAAAGATATCGAGTCTTTGATGCAACTGTTTATGCTTTAACTCTGGAACATGCATGGGCAATATTTTAA